>APFE031377726.1:63922-145072 GCA_000404065.3 Pinus taeda
AGCTCAACAAGCTCACTATTAAAGATAAATTTCCCATTCCTATCATTGATGAATAATTGGATGAATTGCATGGATCAATTTACTTCACCAAGTTGGATCTTCGTTTAGGATATCATCAAATCAGAATGAAGACTCAAGACATTTTGAAAATAGCATTTAGAACTTCATGAGGGTCATTATGAATTTTTGGTCATGCCTTTTGGCCTTACCAATGCACCTTCAACATTTCAAGGGTTGATGAATTCAATTTTCAAACCATTCCTTAGAAAATTTGTGTTAGTATTTTTTGATGATTTACTAATCTACAGCAAGTCTTGGAAGGATCATGTTGAACATGTCAAGAGGGTGCTACAACAATGGCAGGAGGTTTCAATGGATTTTATCACAGGTTTACCCAAGTCTGAGGGAAAGAGTGTAATCATGGTGATAGATGACATACTTACCAAGTATGCACACTTTTGTGCATTATCACATCCATTTAAAGCCAGTACAGTTTCCACGACATTTATGGAAACAATTCAAAAGCTACATGGAAATCCAAAGATTATTGGAAGTGACAGAGATCCCATTTTCACTGGAAATTTTTGGACGAAATTATTTTCTTATCTTGGTACTCAGTTAGCTCATAGCTCATCTTATCATCCTCAATATGATGGGCAAACTGAGATAGTAAACAAATGTTTGGCAGCATATCTTCATTGCTTTGTATCTGATAAACAGACACAATGGGTCAAATGGTTTCCTCTGGCTGAATGGTGGTATAACACTTCCTTCCATAAAGCAACAAAAATGACCCCATTTATGGCACTTTATGGGTACAAACCACCATCCATCACATCATATTTGAGAGAAAATTCTAAGGTTCAAGTATTGGAACATCACATCGAACATCACCAACAAGTCCTCCAACTCTTAAAGGATAGCCTCGTGTTGGCACATAATAGAATAAAACAACAGGCAGATCAACATCGCAGCGAAAGAAGTTTTGTTGTAGGTGATTTGGTATTTCTACGGCTACAACCATATAAGCAAATGTCCCTCAAGCAAGCTAAGAAGGATAATAAATTATCACCAAAGTATTATGGTCCGTACAAGGTGTTGCAAAAGATTGGTACTATGGCATACAAATTGGAGCTTCCTGCAGCTTCCCGAGGTCACCCAATTTTCCATGTTTCATGTTTAGAGAAGGTTATAGGCGACAGGCTCCCAGTTCAAACAATATTGCCAAAACTTGACGAGGAAGGAAAAATTATATTGGAACCGGAAGCAGTCACAGAAACAAGATCTCGACAGCTACGAAATCGATCAATTTCAGAGTATCTTATCAAGCGGAAGAACTTATCTAAAGAAGATTCCACATGGGAGGATGAGAATTTTACAGAAGTATCCAAAACTACTCAGGCGTTGAGGACAACACTTTTTTTGAAGGAGAGGGGCATGTTGGGTCCCTATAATACTAGTGATACCCCATTACTATGGTAGTTGTACCCCTTATTAATATTGTTGTGCCCCTATTGCCCCCATATTATTATTACTGTGCCCCATAGAATCCCTCTATTGTTATTTTTGTGGCTTTATATTATTATTGTTAGGTAGGCTGGGTTATATTGTGACTCCTTAGACTCCTATATATAGAAAGGAGGTTTTGTCATTTGTATCATCCAAGAATTGTTCATTTATGTAATGTAAAGGAGGTTGCCCCCTCGTAGAGGCTGAATTCTAAGGCATTGATCTATATTTTCTATATTTTCTTAAGTTGGTTTCATAACAAGTTCTTATGGATAAGTGTCAATAGTGATGCTTTCTTCTGCAATTGGCTTAGAAGTTGACATTGGTTCTCGTGGAGTAGTGTCAACAGTGGTGATTTCTTCTACAAGTGCTCCTACAAACTTCAATACTAGAGGATAGATTCTTTCTCTTACTGTGCGGGTAGGAGGGTGGAATTTCCTTGTCCCTTTTGGCAAGGAAGAGGGGAGGTAGAACGAGGAGTAACCTCCTCAACTTCCATTCTTTCAATGCCTTCTGCCTCAGTTTCTCTAGTTTCATCTCTATCCCCCTTATCAGCTGGTTGTTTTTTCATTTCTTCCTCCATTCCTTCCTCTACTTCTTACATCACTTGTTCCCCCATTTCCCCCAATTGTTTGGTAGTTGACGTTGGTTCTTATGGAATAGTGTTAACTATCGCTCCTTCTTCTTCCAACAATTCTTCCTTAGCCCTTATTGGCATCATAGTTGCGAGCTCCTCTTCTGTTAGTTCAAAAAATTGTGGCCAGGTTACAGCGGTCTGTAATAGGGCATGCACCACCAACAACTTGACAAGTCCATGGTTTATGGGGACTACCAATATTTGGTGTGACCGGCGTGCATACTGTGCCATTAAATTAATATTGTTCCACATGAAAAATGGAATATCTAAAGAATGCAATTAACGAGACTAAAGACATGCTAGAAGCTTAAATTGATGTTTAAACAGAGTAGAAAACCGACCTTCACGAAGTATTCAACCTTGGCCCATGGATGCAGCAATGATTTTCGGTCATATCCTCTCCCCTTCTGAACCATGGTTTCTCCTACCTATAGGAAAAATTTCAAAAATTTGGGCGAGGGCATTTTCTGAGTAAACCATTTCTGCCCTCCTTCCAGTAATCCGCTAATAGTTGAGATAATCTCTTTCGTTATAGGAATGTCTAGCCCATGGACTTTGGAATAATTACCTTCCAAATTTAATGCAAACTTGACTATTATGACTTCATCGAACCCCTGCAACCTCTCAAAGTAGATGTGCCATCCAGCATCCTGAAAAATTTGCCACACATCCAGGTGATTTCGAACATGTACTGTATCTTTTTGCTCATGCCTAATAGTTTGACCACCCATTCTTCTATTTTCTCTATAGTAGCACTCAGAGTAGCAGAAAACCGATGAGGGGAGGTTGTCAATCGGTAAAACTTATGGTGATACGGATAAGAAGGAATGCAGTAACATGGAAATCTGGAAAAGAATTATGGGAAAATCGATGGTAAATTCATGATAATTATGTTAATTAATCCAACGCATTGGAAAAGCTTGTAAATTAATGTTGTCGTAAATGATACATGTTTGAATGTGTGTGGATAAGTGTGTAGGGTATGGTGGGGTTTATGGATTGATACAGATTATGATGGTAATAATCATGGGATGTACAAGTTGAAGCAAGGTTTAATAACAATGATGACATGACATAATTGGTATTAATATGATACCTTTGCTATTAAATGTGATACCTCCTTTCAACTAAGGTATCACTATCCTCGATCATGGTTGGTAATGTCATAAGTGAAATACCAATCAAATCCATGGAGTTTGTTGGGGACATACCTGGCGACTTACCTTACCGGAGTATCAACATGGGTGGAGTAATAGCACTAGCGAAGTAACAACACTAGTGGAGTAACAACATGAGTGGATTAACATCATCGATGCAGTAATAACACTGGCGGAGTAACAACATCAGAAGAGTAACAACACTAGCAGAGTAACAACGCCAGTGGAGTAACAACATCGGCGGAATAAGAACACTAGCAAGTAACAACAACATACATACATACATACATACATACATACATACATATACACACACACACACATATATACATATATATACATATATATTATTATTTTTAAGTAAGAGGTGCAGAGGGAGATTTCTCTGCACAAACAA
This sequence comes from Pinus taeda, assembly GCA_000404065.3. NCBI lineage: Eukaryota > Viridiplantae > Streptophyta > Pinopsida > Pinales > Pinaceae > Pinus > Pinus taeda. The sequence goes on from APFE031377726.1 coordinate 67,623, forward strand.
TTTCAAAACTAGAGATATCAGAGAAATGCTTAATAAAGGAGTCCCTAGAAGTTGGATGGTGATACAATCTAAGGCGATCTCCATTTACAAACAAAGGAGTATGTGCCTCATTGATTGTCACAAGTTTAACAGTCCCATTATCAAACGCTATGTCAACCTCATACGGTCCCATCCATCTAGAGCATAGCTTTCCTTTAAAGTCCTTGAACCGAGAGTCATACAGTAATGCACAATCTCCTTTTTGAAACACCTTTTTCTTGATGAATTATTTGTACCACTTAGTTCGTTGTTGCTGAATTGCAGCAATATTCTGTACAAATATCAAATGAAAATCATTTAATCCATCTAGTTGTTCCAGTGAGTGTTTTTGGGTTGTAGAAATATCCAAACCCACTTTAAGAGTTTTCCCAAGTGTCTTAATTTTGAATTCCACCGAAAACAAAGGGGATTTCCCATACACAAGCTCATATGGTGAAAATCTTTTTGTATTCCGCCATGTCGTTCCATATGCCCAAAGTGTTTCACGAAGTTTTTCGGCCCAGTTTTGGTAATGGTTTTCTATAGTTTTTTTGAGGATATTCTCTAGTACCTTATTTGTGCTCTCGACTTGACCATTTGCCTAGGGAGGATATGCAGAAGTCACCCTATGCTTGATTCCATACTTTTTCATGAGCACTACTATTTGATGTGATGTGAAATGTGCCCCTCCTTCTGAAGCTATCTCTCTATGAGCTCCATACCATGCGAGAATTTCTTCAAATAAAAAGTCTGATACAACCTGTTCAGTAGCCTTCGCAACAACTTTTGCTTCTCCTTATTTTATCACTTAATATGTGTAGACAACAATATGAACTTTTTTATGTGAAGGATGATTTAGCAGCCCAAAGAAATCGATAACCCATTTCTCAAAGGGCTTAAGAAATAATTGAGGTTGTAGTGACATCTCATTTGACTGGCGAGGCTGACCCATATGTTGGCAACTATCGCACCCTCGAACATATTTCCTAGTATTATGAAAAATATAGAGCCAACAATATCCCATCTACAACAACTTATGACCTGTCCACTTGTCCACAAAGTGTCCTTCGTAAGGGCCATCATGGGTAGCTTTCAAAATTTCATAGATGTCATCCTCACCTACACAACACTAGATTTGTTGATCAGGTCCTGTATGGAAGAGGTATCCCTCTATCCATGAGTAACGATCACTATGATGGGTGATTTTTCCTTGTTCCTTGTATGAAAAATGATGAGGTACTTTTCATGTAACAATATAGGATATAAGGATCACTAAGATCTATCCAAATTTCAGTTTTAGATAATGATTGATTCCACACCCTCGACCTATTAATCTTCCATTGTCTAGTTTTTGGCACTAATAGATTCCCAAACATTAATTGGATTAAACTCCACACTCTCTCCAAATTTGGGTGTTCGTTTGTCTATTTCTCTCTTTGCAAATGTCCCAAATCAAGAAAGTTGGGAAGGAGTTCCAAACCTCGCTAAGGATTGGATTTTGGAAAGGGTCAATTTGCTAGCTTTCAATCGTCTAAATTATGTACTGAGAGACTCTATCTGACACTCTAAAGAGGGTTTGTGTCTATGTCCCATAATGAATAGTCTACTTTGCATTCATTGAACACGTGATTTGTGATTTCTCCTTCAACTCTTCGCATCATTCAAATAGAGAGGCCTTTGTATCCTTTGCACATAAAAAAATCCTAAATTAGTACTTTTTGTGGGCCATCAATCAAAGAGTGGATGATATTTTGAGCTAATAGTGAGAATTACAAATCTTACCACTTATTTATTTCTTATCATTAGTATGAAAACCAATTTCTATCATGTATATGCAAACCAATTTATTTCTTTCTTATCATTTGTATGAAAACCAATTGCTATCATGTATATGCAAACCAATTTCTATCATGTAGGCTTGCTTGACCTTAAAATTTCCATTGTCTTATTGGTCCTATCTGAAGTTGTCCCAACCAGACCAAGTCCTTATTTTTTAGGAATTTATTTGATTCTCTATTTCCTACATAGATCGTGCATCCCATTATTTCCAAACTCTTTCCATTATAGACATTGTCTAGAAACACTCTTTCCAATAATCAAAAAAAAAAATTCCACCTCTTTTGGATCATAATGGATTTAGTTTTTTGACCTATTCTAATCACAAAGTGTTTATTTTGTTGATAGAGCACATTTTTTCCAGGATGGGTTACTATTCACAAGCACATCAACCCAAAATAGAGTTGACTAGTTAACTAGTTATGATTGTCGTCTATCAACCCTGGCAATTCTTATTTTGATTCCATGCATGTTGCAAATAAACACACTCTCTAATTAATTTTTTCCAATTCGTAACTTTTTTTTCACTTTTGTGGAGCTTCCCAATATCTAGAATCTCGCAGTTAACAAAAATGTACAGTGCACTTCCAAAACATAATGCTTAATGGACTTTCACGTTGATAAAGATGTTGCAACCTCCTATTACAAAAATTCTTAAATCAAATAGATTTTTGTCCATTATTGTTGGATTTGATAAAACAATGATCCTCCTCTATAATAAAACATGCACAAAATATTTTCCCTAAAACACCCAGCCTATATGAAAAACTGGTAATGAACACTACCTATAAAGATTATTTTTAAACATGATAGTAGTTGTCAACTAACACCTACAACTAAATGCCATAAGACTTTTAGAATTGTTATCATCATAGAGTTAAAATCATACTTCCTAATAAAATTGAAAGTTGACAAAGGTTGGCTTGATCATTATCCAAATAATCCATCAACCTTTCATTAAATTTTTATTGTTATATGGCTATGACTAATGTTGTACAATTTTCAATTTACTCTATTACCCTTTGAAAAACCATATCAACATTTGCATCTGGATGAATTTTTACATGGCATGCAAGTACTTCCTTATCAATATACTATATTAACCTTTGAAGAACTATATCAACATTTGCATCTAGCTGAATTTTTACATGGCATGCAAGTATTTGCTAACTGTAGAGACCCAAGTGTGGAGTTATTGCATAGTTAAGACACCAAAAATTGGACACAATCCTTTTCAAATCTTGTAGAATCAATCGCACAAGGTGCACTCACCATCAAAACATATAGCATATGCTTCAACATCTTTAACTTCTAATATTATTCAACATATTTATAATGATCCCCAATACAAGTATTCAGAAAAACCATGTACATATCAAATCAATTATTTTCTAGTCGGGCTTTACCCAAATGACTAATCCTCCAACCATGACCTGAATACTCTGAACCAAATATCCACAACAAAACAAGTTGTCGGAACTGCATTAGTACTACCAAGGAGTTGTGTGGCTAGTAGGCTAGCAAGGGTAGAGCTCTGCATTCTAGTACAAATTGAAATAGTCTAGTAGACACAGTTCTTTCTTGTTGAACAATAAGAAATATTCATACAATTATGTTCCACCAAGACAATATGAAACATATTAACTTTTCATCTAAAATTGTACTGATGTCTCTTTCCAATATTCATATGTGTAAATAGAATATAGAACATTGGTATTTTTATGGAGATCTTGATTCTAATAATGAGAGATCCTTGCAATGATACTGATTAAGAGGGTTCTATGGCTCAGATTATATATGTTGTATGTCTTGGAGATGTAAACATAGTAGAGGTGTGCAAACAAAATTTTATGATTAATGAACAACTATTTCCGCCCATCAGTAGGGTTGATCTAGTGCAACATGAACATATTTTTCATAACATTAATGATGCATATTTGTTTTAGCTATTGATACCTTCAATTCTTGTAAAATTATGAAAATACATCTAGTGGGAGAATGTTTTTATGAGGTTGCAATTGATTGGAGACAACAACATTTTCGATTGGTGCTTGTAGGGGTCTTCAACCTTATAAGAGACAGAAGCAAGCCCTAAATCATGAATATATTTTCTCTTTCAAATATTATCCTTATCCTCATCTTTCATGTGCATTTTTGGATGAAGGGAGTGATGGGAGGCTGCAACTATGTTGCATAATTTTGGAGCACCAAATGATTTTCTCACTTTTGTAGTAGTTTTAACAAGTAGAGAACTAGAGTTCTCAACTACCCTCCAAGAGAGTATTTGTCACCCATATGGAGCCAAGTGCTACCCCTCAAAATTGTACGTGCATTTTAATAGGAGTGACATAAGGAAAAATAAAGATATATATAGATATATATGCAAATAGAATACATTGTAGTAGGGAAAATTGTGAGACATATCTAGTTGATGAAAACATAAATAAAATATCTATAAAAGCTCAGATAAAATACATTTATGAATCTGGATTAGATCCAAGTTCTACAAATGATGCTCGCAGAATACATTGATTTGTATATCACTAGGGAAGTAAGGCTACAGGATCCTAGTTATTGAGTAGAGATACCTACAGGAATCATGATTCCATTCCTTTAGTTATTAATCATGTATGACCAGTTTTAGGCTCAAGATAATATAGTGGTTCCTTGTCCCTCAATTCAGCACAAAGATTCAATCCAAAAGCTATGAAACGGATATGAAATGGAAAAATAATAGTATGGAATCTCTTCTCAGGATAACATCACATGAAGCCATGAAGCCTACCAGAGATATATTTGAGAGAGATAGGCCAAAAATGGGCTTCATGGCTTCATGTGCCATGAAACGTACCCACATCAATCCTATTTTTGGCCTTTTTGTCTCACTAGATATCTTTGTTAATGAATACACTATTTTACATGTCAAGTCAGCATGCAAACATGTAGAGAAGGGCCTTTTAATAAGCCCGAGTTCATGCCAAATATGCCCAACAAGAAAGCATAACCTATAAAGCTCTATTTTGTGGGTTTTATGTCACTACCCAAAGCATCAAAATGCACAATTTTGAGGGGCATTTGCCCTTTGAGTGACTTTTATGATTATTTTGGGACCAAATATTATTAGAAAACTTTAATCAAGCATCTCACATACATTCTAGGGAGCCCTATCTAGAGAGATACTGAAGGTTAATCAAGACTGGGTCAAAAGTTTAAAGACTCTATTGGAGGAAGTAGTCTACCCCTCAGACATATTCCAAGGGTGCATCACTGCATCACCTTGGGTGAACATAAATCAAATTCAAAGCATAAAGCTTTAAAGGCATCCTGATTCTAAGGGTGGCTAGATCTACCATGGGAATTCTTTGTAGTGTGCACACATATTCATGAGAACCACTCCCTAAGGATGAGGAACACATAGCTTATGAAGTTTATTTTGCAAGAAAGTATGATATGCTAGTTGGAAGGAGCAACTTATCTCCTGCACATATTCCAGGGGTAACATGTGACAACTTGGTGGAGGATGTCCATTTTTCTATCCCTAGGGAAGTAAGGCTTCAAGATCATAGTTATTGACCAGAGATACCTACAGGAATCATGGTTTCATTCCTCAATTCTTAATGATCTAAGACCAGTTTCAGGCTGAATATAATCTAGTGTTTCCTTGACCCTCAATTTAGCACAAAGATTCAATCCAAAATCTATGCATGGGATTTGAAATGGCCAAAGAATAGTATGGGATATCTTCTCCTTAAGAATAACATCACAAGAATTCATGAAGCCTAACAGAGATATCTTTGATAAATACAAGCCCAAAATAGACTTCATGTGCCATGAAGTGGATCCACATGAAGCCTATTTTGGGCATGTCTGTCTCACTAGATATATCTATTACTGAATGCAATATTTTACGTGCCAAGTCACCATGTAAATGTGGAGAGAAAGACATGTTAAGGAGCCTGAGTCATTCCAAATATGACCAGAAACAAAGGAAAGCCTATAAGGCCCTATTTTGGGGGTTTTCTGGCATTACCCAAAGCATTAAAGTGCACAATTTTGAGGAGAATTTCCCCTTTAAGTGACTATTACTATTACTCTAGGACCACAGATTATTAGAAAATGTTTATCAAGCATCTCACATACATTCTAGGGCTCCCTATCTAGAGATATATTGAAGGTTTATGGTGACTGGATGCATATGAGGCCACATATGACCATTTCTCTCATAAGAGACAACATACGCATTAAGTGCCTGCACACACCAAATAAAGGAGTTCATCAACATAAACAACACCTCAAACTTTCTATTTATTTCTTTGCAACAATGCATATATGAGCCTCAACCCATTCCTTAGCTTCTCTTATTATCACAAGTCTGGCTCATATGGAATTTGGGTGCACCAATTTCCATTTGTTAAAAAAGAAATTTGTGAGAAGAGAGAGATAGTCACCTGATTTTTGAAGCACAAACCATCTCATAATGAAGTACACTAAGGAAAAAAGAAGGATCATGGGAGAAATAACAAAATAGCATGGACCAATGGTGATAATCAACATGTCATTTGGAACTCTGGTAACCAGTTCAAAAAACATTTGTTTGAAAATTTTCCACCATTAAAGGATGGTGCAAATAATTAGCCCATAAGAATATTCAAGCTTATTTCTATGAATAATACAGCAACATTGACTCAAATGGATGAAGAACATTCACAAAATAACAAATTTAAGTTAATATAAATAAACATTGCAGAAACATTTCAACCTTATTCTCATGAACAATGCTTTCGCATTGCCTCAAACAAATGAAGCAAACTCACAACATAAAAAATTTAGCTTAATCCTAAGAAACATTGCAGAAAAAATGGCATAAATATACATTATTTCAATCAAAGAGAACAACTACAAACATATGTTTCATGTTGGCCCAACTAAACAAATAAAAATTGCTAGTAGCCATTGTATATCATATTCATATGCGATATAGAAAATAAATAGAATGAACAAGAAGTAGAGGATATAAAAGATAAACAAACAAGCATGACTCTCTAGGCTCCCATGCATCCTAAACTATGTTACAATAGAGATCTTGATCTATGCTCGTCTTGTGGATCTTGGAATGCTTGTATGTTCTATCAAAATGAAATGACATATTATTCTTACAATGATGGGAAAAGTAGAAATAGTCTCATGAATCTCATATCTGTGTCATATCTGGTTTTGTACATAGAAGGAATTGGAGAAAGAGAATTAGGTATGGTTAATCAAGCAATGGATGTAGTAATAGAGGTCGTCCTTGAGGAAATGGTGGACTGGGAATCCTCAAAATTCTCAACCTCATAAAACCTATCCTCCACAAATACACAGGGAGGTGTAAAAGCCTCCACAACTGAGGACAAGCTTGGAACTTCCTTGACATCATTGCAAGCCACCTCCATGGAAGTGATACAAAATGAGGTGTAAAATAATTTCTTACAAACATAGCCAAATACCAGAGTTACAAGTGGAAGTGGAAGGAGGAAGGGTGAATAATATAATTTCTTGATTGAGAAGTACTAAATCACTGTAATCTGGGAGATTAACAAATATGATAGAATCCTAGTGTGCATATGAGGACACATACACCCATTGCTCTCATAAGAGGCCACATACACATTAAGTGATTTCACACACCCTACTCCAAGGCCAAAGTGAAAGGAGAAATATTTAAGAAGACCCGTAAGAGAACAAATTATTTATTGACCTATATCCCCTAAGGCTGGTATAACCAACCCTGCCCGAGAAGAGTTTTGGTCTGATCACCTGCCTTATGAGTTTGGGTCGCCTTTCAATATTATTTTTGGTCACGAGCATGTATAGTTGAGATTGGGTCGATTACTTTAGATAGGGTAAACTACGAGGGTGAAAGGTAAGTCTCTCTAGTAATACCCTTTGGACGAGGATCCTGTATATGAGCTTTCCTTATGACTAGTAATTTCCTTACCATATGATCGAGAAAAACTAGTCAAAAGGGCTATCTAGTAATTCCCTTACCATCTGAGCTCTTTGGCCAAGGAATAAGGGGGATCTTAGATATAAAAATCTCTATGAACAGATAGCAATGATATATATTTGTTATTGAATGCAATATTTTACATGGCTAGCCAGCATGAAAACATGTGGAGAAGGCACTATTAAGGAGCTTGAGTTCATGCCAAATATCACCACCAAAAAAGCATATCCTATAAGGCATTTTTTGGGGGTTTTATGGCATTATCCAAAGCATCAAAGTGCACATTTTTTAGGAGCATTTCCCTTTTGAGTGACTGTTGTTATTACTTGGGGACCACAGCTAATTAGAAAATGTTTATCAAGCATCTCATATACATTCTAGGCGCCCTATCTAGAGAGATAGTGAAGGTTAATGATGTCACGGTGCATATGAGGCCATATATACCCATTTCTCCCATAAGAGGCCAAATACACATTAAGTGTTTGCACACACCAAATAAAGGAGGTCATAAGCTTAAACAACACCTCAAACTTTTTGTTTATTTACCTTGCAACAATGCATATATGAGCCTCAACCCATTCCTTAGATTCTATTATTATCACATGTCTGGTTCATATGGAATTTTGGAGAGCCAATTTCCATTTGTTAAAAACAAAGAAAGTTGTGAGACGATGAGAGAGTCACCTGATTCCAAAGCACAAACAATCCAACCATGAAGTACACGAAGGCAAAAGGAAGGATCATGGGATAAATAACATAATAGCATAGAGAAATAGTGATAATCAAAATTTCGTTTGGGACTTTGGTACCCAATTCAAAAATAATTTGTTTGAAATATTTTCCACCATTAATGGATGGTGCAAAAAATCAACCCATAAGAATATTTAGCCTTATTTTGGTGAATAATGCATTAACATTGGCTCAAAATGATGAAGAAAAATCACAAAATAACAACTTTAAGTTAATCTCAATAAACATCGTAGGAAAATTTCAGCCTTATTTATGTGAAAAATGCTTTAGCATTGCCTCAAACTGATGAAGCAAACTTAATCCTAAGAAAAATTTTAGAAAAGAGGGCATAAATGTACACTATTTCAAGCTAAGCGAACAACGACAAGCAAATGTTTTATGTTGTCCCAACTTAAACGATGAAAATATCTAGCAGCCAATGTGTATCATATTCGTATGTGATATACAAAATAAATCAAATGAACAAGAAGAAGAGGACATAGAAGATAAATAGATAGTCATGACTCTCTAGGCTCCCATACATCCTAAACTATGTTACAAAAGAGAGCTTGAGTTGTGCTGGTCTTGGGGATCTTGGAACACTTGTATGGTCATATCAAAATGAAATGACATATTATTCTTACAATGATGGGAAAAGAAGCAATAGTCTCCTGACTCTCATATTTGTGTCATACTTGGTTTTATACACAGAAGGAATTGGAGAAACAAAATTAGATATGGTTGGTCAAGAAATGGATCTAGAAATAGAGGTCATCCTTCAGGAAATGGTGGACAAAGCATCCTAACATCATCAAACTTGTCGTCCACAAATACATAGGGAGGGGTAAAAGCCTCCCCAACTGAGGACAATCGTGGAACTTCCTTGACATAATTACAAGCCATCTCCATGGAAGTGATACAAAATGAGGTGTAAAAGCATTTCTTACAAACAGAACCAAATACCAGAGTTACAAGTGGAAGTGGAAGGAGCAAGGGTGAATAATAGAATATCTTGATTGAGAAGTACCCAATCATTGTAGTTTGGGAGATGAACAAATCTGACAAAATCCGAGGGTGCATATGAGGCCACATATGCCCATTGCTCTCATAAGAGGCCACATACACATTAAGATCCCTCACACACCCAATAAAGTCAAAATGTATTTTTATCTACCATGCAGAAATGCATATATGAGCCTCAAACCACTCCTTAGCTTCTCTTATTATCACAATTCTAGTTTATATGGAATATGGGGGCACCAATTTACATTTGTTAAAAACAAAGAAAGTTGTGAGATAGAGAGACAGGCACAATATTTTTGAAGCACAAACCATGCCACAATGAAGTACATGAAGTAAAAAGGAAGGATCATGGGAGCAATAACAAAATAGAATAGCCAAAACCACTAGGAACCCAAGCCTCTTCCACCTCTGCTTCAGTCTTAGAAATAATTTTTCTCTTGATATTGTATATCACTAGTGACACCAAGCGCGAAATTTCAATTCCATAGCCTATAAAAGCCTATTTAAAAGGAAAATTAATATATGAAGGAAATTAGACATAAATACTTGAATAACAAAACTCATCCCATCCATAGCAAACCAACAACGAATTCTTTAAGATAGTGAAAACTAGAAAACGGTTTCATTAAATTGGAAGGGAAGGTAAACCCAGCTTACTTGAGTGAAACACCTCAAAATTTAGGTTTATTTACCTTGCAACAATGCATATATGAGCCTCAATTGATTCCTTAGCTTCTCTTATTATCACAAGTCTGGTTCATATGGAATATGGGGGAACCAATTTCCATTTTTCAAAAGCAAAGAAAGTTGTGTGTGTGAGAGAGAGAGTCACCTGATTCCGAAGCACAAACCATCCCACACTGAAGTAGATAAAGGAAGAATGAAGGATCATGGGAGAAATAACAGAATGCACAACTTAAGATGCAACTACTGCAGTAGGCCTACTATTGAAAATTATAAAGGTTGTTGCAACCTGAGATTAAGGGCCTGCTTCGACTATCCAAATGCGGATCGTCGCCCCATTTTGCGAGTAGCTAGATCTCGCAAAGGATTTCTTTACCTATGCGTTCGAATCGAATACCATTCTGCAACAAATACGTAACTACTTTCCCTAAATTGAACGATTCAGCCTTTTTCAATTGTCTAACATATAATCTTATGGCGCACAATGATGATAGGTGGGCAAGAGGTGAGTTGATTTCAAAGGGGAATGCATTACGACTTAATTATTTTGATTTATTATATCAAATATTTTATTTTATATATTTTTATTTTTAAAATTTTAAAAATAATGTTAAAATTAGTTTAAAAGGTTTATCTTATTTGTTTTTATAAATATTAATAATCTAATTATTATAAATTGATAAGTTATGAATTTTTTTAAGAGTGGAGATCTGTATATTATGTTATGTGGGACCTATTCTTCCAGCTATATGAAAACAAATGGACAAAGTTATTGTTTTTCAAACACCTAGACTAATCTAAGACAAAGACAATAATTCCTCATATCTAAGCTGACATAATGATTATAGTAACAATGGAGAATGACAGCAAATTTAAATAAACAACGAAATATTTTCACCCATTGTTTTGTTCATTCTTCCAACGATGCCTCCAACAAATAAAGGTAGTGACTAAATGTAGCAAGCAAGGTTCCAAAAGTGGTAATGAAGGCGTATTTATTTTCGATTGGACCCACCAAGGTAATTGTGTTGCTTCATTGTAGATAAGAGCTAGAGGCATGATGATTTCTCTCATCCATCCAACTATTCGAAGCATCAGGATTCAGAACCTCCACATGCAAATATGGAATGAGGAAAGTAAATGATGAGTTAGTATTTGTGAATTCACATACACGCCAAAATGAATGCAAGGTTATGTTCTACTCCACTATATCGATTGAACCATAGTAGTGAATTAAAGAAAAAATTAGGAAGCACAATTTCTCTATGTAGCTCTTTCATATTGATATTTACTTTTATTTTTATTTTTTTCATTATTTTTAAATTAAAATTATTTTACATAAATTTTAGATTTTTGTTTTTGGTGATTATTTATTTTAAATAAAATTTGATAATGTTAACTAACCTTTTGAGATATTGTATATTATTAATATATAGTTGATTAGTTTAGATATCTTTATTTTACAATTATCAAAACCACCAAATGGTCATGATCTGGTAATTATCCTTTGTTTGTATAAATGTGAAATCATTTCACTTAATGATATAATGATTTTATTATGCAGTTTAATGGGTTTGTACAGTGGTATTGGAGAAACGAGGTTTGGAAAGTGCTAGAGTAATGATACATTGTGTAAGGTTTGAACTCCATTGATGCGGGTTTGTTACTACTGTGGTCGAGGTGGATGACATGTGGTGGTTTGCAAAGTTGGTGCATGCTGACCTATTGTCGTTGATAGTGCGCGAGACTCATGGTTTTGGAAATCACCCCGACACCACATGTCATGGTATTTGAAATCGGTGTGGGTGCCCCCATGATTAATTAGAGCCGTTTATTGACATGCTGAACAATTTTGTCAAAACCATCCTCAAGACCACTTACTTTATTAAGATTCATAAAGCCTTGTGTCATTGTATACCTTTGGATACAATTGAGCTGATCTAAATGGTTGATTGAATTTGGTCATTATGCAGATGTGCAGTTGTGAGGTTTATTAATTCAACACAAACTGGCGTGTATTACCATTATGGAGATGACTATATATATGACAGACTCATTTAGGGTGACTGGTTTACTATTTTTGATACAAGTTGCATACATATATGATATGTTTTTTTTACACAGCTAATTGATTAAAGATTGAAGTGAACCAGTTTTTCTAGATTTTTTTGATCTATTTTTATAAAAATGACATCCATAATTTTTCTTGTTGGAGTAGTCCTTTTTGGGAAAGAAAATTACCTAGAATGGATAAGAAATCTAAAGAGTGCATTGATTTTTAATGATTTGTGGCAAGATGTTTTTCAAGGGAAGAAAGAGAACGAAGATAAAGAAATTGCACAAGAAGCTTCAAAAAATGAAAAAAATGTGCCATATGGAAATTCAAGAACAATAAATCCTATGTTATTATAACAACATGAGTCTCAGAAGAGGTAAGAAGATACATTCATTCATGTAAGAAAACATATGAAGCATTATACATTTTAAAGTAACTCTATGATTCACACTCAAAATTATAGATTATTCACTTGTTATTAGAGTTATTTAATTTGGAGATGAAGGACAATGATCCAATGAGATTTGCTTCTAAAATTAAGGCTATTTTCCATGATATTAGAAGCTACATGTGTTAAAGTAGACTTTCAATTAACTTCCTTCATCAAGGCCCTGCACCCTTTATATTCTCACTACTTGGAAATTCTCTAGCCTAGTGGACAATTAAAGAACATTACTTTTGATAAACTAGTGAATAAAAGTGCAAAAAGAGAAAATTCTTTTGGGAAGAAAGAATTTTTTTCTAATTCAAATATAGAAACCTTGTGTCAAGCATAAAAGGAACAAAAATCACAAGGTGAATCTACAAGAGGTAGAAATAATCCTAGAGGCCAAGGCAGAAGAAACTTTAGAGGTAGGGGGAACAATAATAACAACAATGAGGGCAATAAACAACAAAATGACTAGACACAAAATAATTTTCAATCTAATAAACCAAATATTAGGTGTTATAGATGTGGAAAAATTGGTCATAGTTCAGTTAATTGCATGGTTCTTTCAGATAAGATTAATAATGAAAAGAAAGAGCCAACTAATAAAGAAAGAGAAACCACCTTATGAAAAAAGAAAAACAAATGAATATGCCCATTATATAGTTTCTCGCTTCAATTTCGATATTGATAATGTTTTTAATACTTCATTTTCTTCATGGGAGGATAGTTGGATTTTAGATTCAGGTGCTATTGATCATATGACATTCATATATTTTTGAAAGTTTTAGTGATAATATTGATGGTGTTGTATATTTTTTTGATAAATCTAAAGTTAAACCATCAGGAATTGTATCAATTAGATTGAAGATTCCACATTTAGTATATTATGTTTTAAAGGATGTACTTTATATAGCACAATTTGAGAGGAACTTAATCTCCCTCATTCATATCAGACAACAAGGGAATTCCATCCATATTTATGATGGCATTCCTAAAATTTGTAGAGCAAGTGATAATTCAGTAATTATGACTAGCCTTGAATAAGGTACATTGTTGAAATTAAATAGTACTCCATCTACTACAAAATCTGCTACAAATTGAGCTCTATTAGTGAAGAAAAATAATCTTTTGACTTCTAGTTTATTATGGAATGCAAGATTTGACCACATCAACTATAGAAAAATTAGAATTATGAAAGAGCAAGGAATTAAAGGTCTCCCCACTATTCCAAGATAGCTCACACCATGTGATGCTTCCATTTTGGTCAAACATTGTAAACATTCATTTCATAGTTATGTTTCTAGATCTTCCATAAAATTAGGTCTCACACATTCAGATTTATGTGGACCTATGTCTTTAACAATTGCCAATCGAAATAAATATATACTCACCTTTATTGATGACAATTCGAGGATGTGTTGGGTTTATCGTTTGAAGGAAAAGTCACAAGTTTTTTATATGTTTAAAAAATTCCATGCTATGGTTAAAAATGAATTTAATGAAATATTGGTACATTACAAACATATAATGGAGGTGAATATACTTCTAAAGATTTTGAACAATATTTAAGAGATAACGACATTAATCACCAAACTATTATTCCATATAATCCAAAACAAAATGGTGTTTCAGAAAGGATGAATAAGACTCTTCTTAACATGGTTATATCAATGTTTTTAAAAATTTATCAAGTCAACGTTTTGGGGAGAAGAAGTACCCTGTGAAACATACATGAAAAATATATGTCCTTGTTCTATCATCAACAACAAATCACCATATGAACTTTGGTACAACGAGTTACCAACATTTCAACATTTCAAAGTTTCTGGATCTACTTGCTATGCACTTATTTCTAAGCATCAAAGAAACAAATTTTATGCGAGAAGTCAGAAGTGTACTTTTTTTGTTTATTCCAGTACTTCAAAAGCATGTAGATTATATGATGAAGAAAGCATGAAATTTAATCTTTCTAGATTTGTCGTTTTTTTAGAATCTGTAAAATATTTTTGTATTGTTGATAGACAATTTTCTCATTTAGAGAAATTTACATCCAGGAAATTTTATTTTGAATATGAAAATATAGTCCCACATACTAAAGAGGGTGCGGGTGGGGGGGTTCCCATTCTGGATCAGCCTATGGGTTTTCCATATTTAATTCATGAAGATGTTTTTGTTGAGGAAATTTTGGAAAATAATGTTGTTTTTGCAGAGTCAAAAAGTGTTCTTGAAGAACCCGTACTTCAAGATGAGAAAACCTCACAACTACTTCAGCAACCTTTGAGAAAATCCACTTGTATTCACAAATTTCCATTAAAATATGATGATTATGAGATAGGAAACTCTTCTACATGTAATGTTTCTCATTATTGTGAATATAGTTATTACACAATCAGTGAAATTAGGTGTTTTGAAAAAGCTAGTAATTGTGATGAATGGAAGGATGTAATGAGGAAAGAATACGATACCCTTATAAAAAATTCTACATGGAGGTTGGTGGATCATCCAACTGGCATCAAACCCATTTGTTGTAAATGGGTTTATGAAGTCAAGTATAAAGGAGATGGCTTAATTGATAAATACAAGGCCAGACTTATACCTAAAGATTATGCTCAAAAGGAAGGTGTTGATTACATAGATATTTTTTCTCCTACAACAAAATAAGGCACAATTAGAACTTGGTTTTATATTGCAACACAAAAATGATGGAAGGTACATCATATGGATTTGAAAACAACATTTTTGAATGGAAATTTGAAATAGGATGTCTACATGTTTCAGACTGAGAGTTTTGTTGTCAAAGGAAAAGAAAATAAGATGTGAAAATTGGTAAAGGAATTTTATGGACTAAAACAAGAATCCGATGCTTGGTATGAAAAATTAACTGAACACCTCCTTAAGTTGAATTATAATTTTTTTTACCTAGATTATGCAACTTTATTTGTCAAAAAGATTGGAAATTTTGTTGTATATCTAGTTGTCTATGTTGATGATTTGGTGATTATAGGGAACAATGATAAGTATAGTGTCTCTTAAAAGGGAGCTACATAAAATTTTTGATGTGACAAATTTTTGTTTGTTGCATTATTATTGAGGATTTGAAGTTGATCCACAATCCAAACATATTTTTATTTCTCAGAAGAAGTATGTTGGAAAATTATTAACAAGACTTGGAATGTAGGATTGTAACCCCATTTCTACTCCTATGGAGTAGAATTTGAAACTTACTTCCACTAAGGGAAGTGCATTTGTTGATCCAACAAAGTACAAGAAACTTATTGGAAGTTTAATTTTAACGACTAATAGACTTGACATTACTTTTGTTGTAGGAATACTTTCCAAGTTCATGCATCGGCCCTATGAAGGTCATTGGAATGTAGCAAAAAGAGTGCTAAAATGCTTGGAGGGTACTCAAACATTTGCCATCAAATACATAAATGTTTCAAATTTCCATCTCATTGGATATTCAGACTCTGACTTTGATGGTGATAAAGAGAATGGGGTCTCTACTTCTGGTTATTTGATAAATCTTGGATCATTGAACATTAGTCAGACATCATGCAAACAATCTATACCTACTGATTTTGCCACCAAAGCCAAATATGTTGCAGAAAATCAAGCCATAAAAGAAATCATTTGGCTTCGCAATATACTTGAAGACTCACAGAGAAGAAGAAAGATTCAACACCTTTATTTGTTGATAATTCTTCTGCAATTCAATTGGCTAAGAATCCAAAATTTTATGATCGAGTAAGCACATTAACATGAAGTATGACTTGATTTGACATTATGTAGAGGAAAAATTTATTCATCTGACATATTTTCCTACTTCAGAATAGATAGCATATATATTCACCAAAGCACTAGGATGAGAAAAGTTTGAAAAGTTCAGAATGTTACTCGACGTATTAGATGTCCCTTTTGATTAAGGGGTAAATGTTAACTAATCATTCAAGATATTGTACACTATTAGTTTAAATATTTTTGTTTTACAGTTAACAAAACCACGAGACATTTGTGAGCTAGTAACTATCCTATGCTTGTATAAATTCTAAATGATTTCACTTAATGAAATAACAATTTTATTGTGGTGTTTATGGGCATGTATAGATAATACAATTTCATTAAAATTTGATAATCATTATTTTTTGGTTATTTAAAATTTGATTTAAAATTATATATATATACATACATACATACATATATATATATATATATATATATATATATATATATATATATATATATATATATATATATATATATATAGCTTTTAATATCATTTTAGTAAAACGTATACTAAATATAGATATTCAGAATAACATTCAAGAAATTTATTTATGTTTGATGCAAGATAATTTACAAGTCAAATTCACTTTTGACTTTATTATATCAAAACCCATATATTGAAGGAGTTGGTTCCCTAATTTATTTATAAGGGAATTGGGTTCCTAAGTTATTTAAATTTGTAATATTTTTCCTAGCTATAATCTATAAGAAATTTAATTTGTTAGGAAGTTAGTCAACTTTGGTTTATATGTTAGAGGGATAATATAGTCAAATATGATATTTTGTTAGACAATAGGAAATAGATTTGGTTTGTTCAGTTTTTATGAGAACCTTATTAAAAAGAGAACTCCTACACAATAATTAGATTTAGAGAAGGAGAGATATGGAAGGATTGAGAGATCTATTCAAAGGGAACTATATATTATTGTATAATGTATATATTTCCTTTCATTATAAAATTAATGTCAAGTATATAATTCCTTATGTATCAACATAGATCCATCTCTCAAGATCTCTCAAGAGGGATCAAATCTCTCAAGATGCAAACCTATTTTTGAGTGTAGAACTTCAGGAAAGGTTTGCACCTCGAGAGATTTGATTCCTTTCAACTCTTAGTAGATGAAAAGTAAGATGGATCTATATTGGTTTTGAGCAACACTCTCTCCCTTTATATATATACACACACATATTGAATATTTTTGTTATTAATATTTTTTCCTAAATGCATATAGTTAATTATTTTATTATTAATTATTTTTTAAATGTTAAATATAAAATACATAATAAGCATTAAACAAAATTACAAATCTCCCTCATACGTTGAATTAGAAAGCATCTATTAATATAATAATCTCTCTCTCTCTCCTCTCTCTATATATATATATATATGTGTGTGTGTGTGTGTGTGTGTGTGTGTGTGTGTGTGTGTGTGTGTGTGTGTGTGTGTGTGTGTGAAGTTAAAATCTTTTACTGAACATGCATGTTGAAATGTTTTATGTTTAGCCCATACTAAGCATTTATTTATTATTACTATTTAAATATATATATCAACTCTTCTTAAAAATAAAATAAATTGTAATGAGAAGTGAGAATATAAGACTATTTTTTTTTTATAAATGACAGTAAAAATTTTTTGCTATTAAAATATGTATATATGTTAAATATTTATATGTAAGATAATATTAATATGAATTAATTTCATATGTAACATCAATAAATATTATTTTTAGCTCAATTCCGTCTTAAATAGTGAAGAAAGTACATATCTCCTTCATACTAAAAAGTAATTTTTTATTTTTTTTTACTTTTAATTATTTTATTTATTTATATAAAGGTGATGTAAAATTAAGGTTTAAATTAAAATATTTTATGTATTGCTAAAATCATTTTTCTTGGTTATTACTATTTTTAATTTGTTAAGTAAGTATTGCTTTATTATTTTTTAATGTAAAGTTAGGTGATAACATCTCTCCTATATTAGATTGTAAACTGTCTCTTAGTGCAATTATTAATCCTATACTTGTGTAATATTTTGTGCAATATTCCAATTGACTTAGTTGTAGGGTAAATAGAGGAAATGAAAAGTCTGTTCACTATGATAGAAGCCCCACAAAATCATATTTAGTCAATCGTCGAGTTTTTTTAATATGTGTGTATTCATAAGGATGAGAATATTTCCCCATCAAACCAATTCCCATTTCATCCCAGTCATTGACCATTGGTCTATTGAAATCACCTATACATTGACAATCAAATGGTTGGAGTAAGATCCAATAAAATATTGTTAACTAATAGAGTGAGAACATCAATATATATTCATTTGCAGTCCCATCTACCAACACTGCTGACCGGAAAGAAAAGGTTATTTGTGAGAACATGGTATTGGATGGCAAGCAGTCTCGTTAATTTTTAGGCTGACAGACAAAAACTAATTTATGTTGGAATATTAATTCCTACTTGTCTGATTTGTGACTATCTATGTAAAGAGTATGTTCCTATTCTGTAGGAGTGGTTTCCCTAGTTTGGTGTGTGGTTGAGATATTCTCTCAACCAATAGATTGTATGTCCAAGATAGTTTTCCTATCTTGAGACAATACTTCTATATATATGTAATATGATATTTGATTAATGAATGTGAAGATAGTTTGCACTATCAAGTTTTAACATGGTATTAGAGCCCTGAGGGCCTAGCCTGTCGTGGGTGAGGAAAATAAGAGTAAGAATATATTTTGTTTTAGTTCTTTAAGTTTTTCCATCCTCCTTTTGTTTTTCAAAGACGCTGCAGTAATGCTCAACAGAGTGTGGAAAAATTATAGGATCTAGTCATAGGGCGTGGAGAGCAGTGAATAACCAAAGAGGATGGCATGGCAACATTAGAGACTAGTGCAGCCATGGACTGTGGTGATGGTCTGAGTGTTGGGTTGTGTTATATTCTTTTCACTACTAGCTCCCCTAGTTAACCAAGGGGTTAGAGGGGGGGCAGATCCCCCCGTTTGTTGCGTTGACTGTGCAGCGGGGGGGTCACACAGGATTTGAGGGGGGCAGTTAGCCCCCCGTCTATGGGGTTCATGGCAGTGCCTTGGGGAAATGTTTTTTGGACCCTGTATTAGGTTGGATGGACCTACCTATGGTTTTGTGCATGGCTTTTGCAAATGGTTTTGGACGCGATGGTTTTCGGTCCATGGTATTGGATACTTGACCATGTATAAATATGTATTGTAACATTGAAAGTAACAGAATGAAAAATCAAGCCAGTAGTCCCAGTTTTGGGATCCAGGGGAAAATCTCTGTGTATATATGTTTTATGTGTTATGCTCTCGTATTGTTTATTTTTTGTTCTTAGAATTCATATGCAGGTAATTTCTGTACAGAGTTAAAAAATACATTTGGTATCAGAGGTGTTTTGGCTTCAAGTGGACGCCTTTGTTGCTGAGGGGTTTTTCTCGGGCCTGTGGCAAACCCTATTTAGTGGGAAATTTGTGGTATCGATTCTGGTGGTGAAAAAAGATGGCAAGCAGTGGAAAGATAGATATCAAGAAATTTAATTGTCAAATCTTTTAGTTATGGAAACTTATGATGGAGGATCTGCTGGTGGATAAAGATTAGTGGATCGCGATAGATTTGAGTACTAAACCAATGGGAGTGTCTGATGAAGAATAGAAGAAGTTGGATCAGAAGGCAAAGAACATAATACGATTGTGTGTCTCAGATTTAGTATTTCTTAATGTATCAGGGGAAGCTATGGCTAAGGCTTTGTGGGACAAGGTAGGGACTTTGTATGATCTAAATCTTTGGTGAATAAACTGTTCCTACAAAAAAAGTTGTATAACTTGAGGATGAAAGATGGAGACTCAGTGACAGAGCATCTGAAAACATTTAATATTGTGGTAAGTCAGTTATTATCTGTTGATATTAAAATTTCAGATGATGATAAGTGCATCAGTTTGTTAGGTTCTCTACCCAATTCGTGGGATAGTCTAGTTATTACAATAGGTAGCAATGCAACTACCTCGTAGTTTGATGAAATAGTCTCATCCTTGATGATGGAGGAGATGAGACCGAAGAATATGGAGAGCCAGAATGGTGATGCCTTGTCTATATGAGGACGGTCCTAGAACAAAAACAAAAATAAGTCATCGAGTGGGAGATCTAAATCTAGAGGGACATCTAAATCTCAAGGAAAACTTGTAAAGGTGGTTTGCTAGAAATGTGGAAAGGAAGGGCACTACAAAAGGGACTGCAAATCTAAAGTTCCTAACAAAGGAAAGGGATCTGATGATGATCCTTCTGCAGAGGCGAAAACCACCTCAAAGGAAGGTGGGGATGTGTACTTGCCTTATTCAAGTACACATGTAGATCATGAGGCATGGTTGATTGACTCAGGTGCATCCTTTCACTTCACTTCCCATAGAGAGTGGTTCTGTGAGCATGAGAAATATGATGGTGATGATGTCTTCTTAAGGGATGATAGGAAGGCTAAAATCATTGGTCACTGAAAAGTAAAGTTGAAGTTGCAAGGTGGAAGGGTTAGAACACTTCCAAATGTTTTACATATTCTTGTATTGGCCAAAAATCAAATTTTTGTAAGCAAGTTGGATGATGTAGGTGTAAAAATAGTGTTCGAGAAGGATACTTGCAAGATGGTTTGGGAGCACTGGTATTGATGTAGGGAGTTCAGATTAGAACTCTATACAAGTCGCAAGGTAGCACTATTGTTGATGGGTGCAATAGTTTTGTGGTTCTTGAAAGTGGAGAAGAAAATCTAGTGGTCTCTGGAGAGAATACCATGTTGTGGCATCAAAGGCTTGCAGATATTGGAGAGAATGGCCTTTGAATACTTCAAGGTAAAGGTATGGTAGAAGGTATGAGTAATAGCTCTCGAGATTTTGATTTCCGTGAAAATTGTGTATATGGGAAGCAGAATCGGGTGAGTTTCCCCTCTGGTGGTAACAGGGTGAAACAGATATTAGAGATTGTGAACAGTGATGTGTTTGGACCTGTGAAGGTTCCATCATTGGGTAAGTCTTTGTACTATGTATCAACTATATATGACTTCTCAAGGAATACATGGATATATTTCCTTAAGATGAAACCTAAAGTATTTGACAGGTTTAAAGAATTTAAGGCTCTGGTGGAAAACTAGACAGAGAAGAAGATAAAGGTGTTGAGGTCAGATAATAGTGGAGAGTTTTGTAGCAAGGAATTTGAAGAATTCTGTAAGAAGTGTTGTGTAGCACAGAAGAAGACTACTCCATACACACCCGAGGAAAATGGAGTTGCAAAAAGAATGAACAAGACGTTGATTGAAAGGCAAAGAGGCATGCTCAGTGGTGACAGACTAGGACAAGAACTTTGGGTAGAGGTAGTGGAGATAGCACATTACTTGGTCAACAAATCACCGTCATCAGCATTGTAGGATAAGACCCCACAAGAGGTATGGACTAGTAAGAAACCCTCTCTTTCACATCTGCGGGCATTTGGATGTGATGCATTTATACATATTCCAAAGGAGAAAAGAACCAAGTTGGATAGTAAATCTGAAAAGTGCATCTTTATTAGATATAAGGATGGTTTAAAGGGTTATAAGCTTTGGAACCCATTACAAGGAAGGTTGTGTACAACCAAGATGTGGTGTTTAGAGAGGTGAAAGATGTTATTAAACATGAAATCCAACCAAAGGAACCTGAAAAGATAGAGTTTGAGCTTAAGGAGGAAGAGTCAGACTCTACGGTAGAGGAGGAAACAGAAGATGAAGATCCACAAACTTCAGGTGTGAGAAGATCAGTTCGAGAAATAAGGTGGCCAGAAAGATATAGTCCATCTGCTTTCTGTTCAAATTTTGATTTATTTGTTACTAATGATGATCCCAGAATTGTGAAGGAAGAAGTAGATTTAGAGGATGGAAAACTCTCGAAAGAGGCCATGGTTGATAAAATGTCATCTTTGCACAAAAATGAGGCTTGGGATCTAGTGGAGTTGTTGGCTAGAATGAAACCCATTGGTAGCAAATGGGTGTTCAAGAAGAAGACAAATGCAGAAAGAAAGGTGGAGATATACAAAGCTCAGTTGGTAGCGAAATGTTATTCCCATGTGCCGAGAATTGATTTCGGTGGTATTTTTTGTCCTATTGCCAGGGTAACTTCTATTAGATTACTTTTACATATTCCTGCTACTTTTGATTTTGAGGTAGAACAGATGGATATGAAGAAAACATTTCTTCACAGGGATCTGGAAGAGGAAATCTACATGAAGCAACCTAAAAGTTTTGTGGTGAAGGGTAAGGAAGAACTAGTATGCAAGTTAAAGAAGTCCTTGTATGGGTTAAAACAATCACCAAGGGTGTGGTATCAAAAATTTGATACAGTTATATGGGGACTTCGCTTCACTAGAAGAAAAGCATATCACTGTGTGTATTTTAAATTAATTGTGACCGTGTTATTTATCTAGTCTTGTATGTGGATGATATGTTGTTGGTTGGAAATGAAAAAGAAATTATCTAGGATTTGAAGACCCAATTGTCCTCCAAATTCGACATGAAATATCTTGGTGCTGAAAAATATATTTTGTGCATGGAAATCAAAAGACATCGGGTAAAGAGGAAGCTCTGGTTAAACCAGAGGAAGTATGTTGAGACAATAGTGTAGAGGTTTAATATGCAGGATAGTAAACCGGTGAAGGTTCCTATTCTTGTAGGTGTAAAGTTATCTGTCAAACAGTGTCCCAAGACACAAGAAGAGGAAGAGAACATGTCCCATGTTCCATATGCAAGTGCATTCGGTAGCATGATGTATGTAATGGTTTATAATAGACTAGACATTGCACATGCAGTGGGAGTATTGAGGAGGTTTATGTCAAAAATAGGGAAGGAGCATTGGACAATAGTGAAGCAGGTTTTCAGGGATTTGTGTGGCACTGGTGATTATGGTTTGTGCTACCAAGGAATACCAAGATTGGACAAAGTGTTGGATATTCATGGCTTTGTTGATGCAGACTAGGCTGGAGATTTGGATTAGAGAAGATCTACAAATGGGTATGTGTTTAACCTATTTGGAGGTGCAGTTAGTTGGATGAGTATGAAACAATCTGTAGCGAAACTATCAACTATAGAGGCAGAATACATGGCAACCACTCATGCAAGCAAGGAAGCAGTTTGGTTGCAGAGATTGTGTTCAAGTATGGGGTTATTACAGGGAAGTATAAGGATATACTGTGATAGCCAAAGTGAAATTTTCTTGGAAGAGAAACCTCCTTACCATTCAAAGACAAAGCAAATTGATGTTTAGTATCACTTTGTGATGGATATGATAGAAGACAAAAAGATGTTGCTGGTAAAGGTGGACACTTTGAAAAATACTGCAGATGCATTGACAAAATCTATGAACTCTGAGAAGTTCCCTTGGTTTAGAGAAACAAAGGGTGTTTCAGGGAAGGATAAATTACTAATATTTCCTATGGCCCCCTATGGAAAGAAAACAACAAGTGGGAGAATGTTGGGTTCTGTTACATTCTTTCCATGATTAGCTCCCCTAGTTAACTAGGGGGTGAGAGGAGGGGTGGAGCCCCCCCTTCGTTGAACTGACTCCACAGCGAGGGGGTCACAAGGGGTTTAAGGGGGGAAATTAGCCCCCCTCTATGGGGTCTAGGGCAACAACCCAGGGAATTTTTTTTTGAACCCTATATTAGGTTGGGTGGACCTACCTATGGTTTTGTGCATGGTTTTCACACATGGTTTTGGATGTGATGGTTTTCGGTCCATGGTATTGGATTCTTCAGCATGTATAAATATGTATTGTAACATTGAAAGGAACATAATGAAAAATCAAGCTGGTAGCCCTAGTTTTGGGAACCAGGGGAAAATCTTTGTGTATATGTGTTTTATGTGTTATGCTCTCACATTGTTTATTTTATGTTCTTAGAATTCGTATGCAGGTAATTTCTATACAAGGTTAAAACCTATCGTCAGAAGGGCGCACATTGAGAAACACATTATTTCTAGCCTAGAGGATATGGGCATAGAATCAATGGAGGGGCTACGACCCGTGAAAGTTGTTGGCAGGGGTGCCATGGGGACTTTGTTTTTGGCTTAGGTTCAAGACTTCGAGAAGCCTGTGCTAGCCATGAAGGTTATGAGAAAATTTGTTATGGAGAAAAAGAGAAATGGATTGAATAGAGTGCACATGAAAAGAGAAATATTGTTGGGCTTCGACATTCCTTTTATTTTTGCCTAAATTCATGGGGCACGTGGAGACAAACAAGATTGTCGCTTAGGTTATGGATTATTTCCTCAGAGGAGATATCAATGCCCTCAGGCATTGCCAGGCTGAGAAGATGTTTTCAGAATCCACCATTAGGTTTTATGTAGTAGAGATCAAAATTCTTATATTGCTCGGATCTTATGACTACCAAGCAGTTGAGCCAGCAGTGCACCATGGTTGAGTCGACAGCATTGGTTAGTGTTTAGACGGGTCTACTTGCTGGTGGATTTGCTCGTGCTTGGATCCTGAATATTGATGGATCTTGCAACGATGTTTTTTGTTTTTCCATTTGCAGGTGATTATTATCATTATGCGTTGTGTCCATGAATGAATTTCTAGATCTGCTAAACTGGTCTTACCGTGCAAAATTATAGCGAAATGTTGTCATCGCTATATGAATGACCGTCCATGATATGGAGATGCACTAAAGCTGCGAAGTATGAGCCAAGAATACTGTGTTGTATGTTTATCACTTCACACCGGGTTTTCCTCAACCCCTCCTTGATCTATCAGTTGTTGATTTTGGGTGTGTTCTCTTCTTGTTGAAATTTGCAGTGATTGAGCGTGGAACTCTGGAGCCGACTAGATTTGTGGAGATACTTGGATTTATGGAGCTGAAAATGTGGATATGTGTGAACATGGAGCTGACTGGTGTGGTGAGAAGATTTGACTTGATGTGTTGATTGTGTTGGTAGGGATTTGAGAATGCGTCCGAGTGTGGCCTTTATGTCTCGAACATAAATCCAATTGGTGTCGGCAAGGGCACTGTAATTAAGATTTCTTAGCTATGTAATGATATTAATTTTTTTGGGGGATGCTAATCAAACCAATCTGAGCATGGTGCAGAGCTGATCTGAGAGGAATCATTATTTCACTATGGATCAATTGGTATGATTTCAGAGCCAACTAGGTATGATGCAATTTCCATTGGGTCCTTCGATGAAGTCAAGAGAGGAAAGGAAATTTTAAGCCGTGGTAAATAAAAATTTGTGAAATTATTTGGAGTTTGGAAAGATAAATACATTAAGCGTGATAAACTCAATGTAGAAATGTAATTTATTAAAATGATTATGATTGCATTTCTTAGAAACTCCAAAGAAGAGATATTTATAAATCTTGGAATTAGAAGTATTTACATTGAGTTTCGCTAACTCAATGGAGTAGTTTTGTTAGAATTAGAAACTCCAACAAATTGCCCAAGTGAATCCAATACAAGGGTGCAAAGACACTACATGGTGGATAATGAGGTTGAAGTGTAGAAAATATTGTTTTTTTATGCAATTGCAACAGTGGAAATTAAATCATGATGGCCAACTAAGTAATATTTTGTGTGAATTAGTGTGAGTTTGTGGAATAGACTCACTAGCATGATGTCTTAGGAGTCACACATATTAATTGTAAGAAAGTCTGGGATGTTTTGTAGTGGTCTTTATAATGTATGTACCTGGTAACTCCAAAATTTGGAGTTGTGTTGTATGCCTTGTAAGGCATGTGTACCCCCATACAGTTCATGGTAATCTAAAAACCACTTTGTATTTTTAATGTCGGTTTGTGGTAAGCCAGAAACCACATGTGAGAGTGATGTGGGATAGAGATTCCTGTTGGTATGGTTTAAGGTTAGCTGAGAAAACCCTCAAACTGGTTGAGTCAGGTCATTGGTGAGCCTTAGTGGCTGGAGTGCCCTAGTGGCAAGTTTGTAGCCCATAGTGGCTGGAGTGCTCTAGTAGTAGGTTTGTGGCCCAAAGTGGGTGGAGTGCCTTAGTGGCAGATTTATGGCCCATAGCGGCTATGGTGAGCCTTGGTGGCTGTGTTTAGCCCTGGTGGCTAAGGGCCCTTGGAGGCATGGTTGTGGGTGATCCGATAAAACCCAGAGCATGGTTACGGGTAATCTAATAAAACCCATGATGATATTGGAGATGGATTTATAGCTACAGGTATAGGTGTGTAGTTATAATGGTTTAAAGAACCATGTATGCAAAGGACGTCCTACAAGATTGGAGGTTGCAGTGATTAGTACCCATGCATTCCGATGGATGGTTTCTCCTTTACATGGACATCAACATAATCTTTTATGTTTGACCAAAACTATACTTTGCAGATTGATATGGGGAAAAGTACTCATTAAGGGGGTGTGTTGGAATATTAATTCCTACTTGTCTGAGTTGTGACTTTCTATGTAAAGAGTCTGTTGCTATTCTATAGGAGTGGTTTCCCTAGTTTAGTGTATAGTTGAGATATTCTCTCAACCAACAGATTGTATGTCCAAGATAGTTTTCCTATCTTGAGAGAATACTTATGTATATATGTAATAGGATATTTGATTAATGAATGTGAAGATATTTTGCACCATCAAGTTTTAACAATTTCATCAAATTATCCCATCAATTGTCAAGTCCCCACTGTCAAGAGCTCTACCGCTTCTTTATTGTCAAGACCATTGAAATGCTTACCACTGACATCATTTTGGTGTTAGCATTTCAATTAATGATGTCAACAACTTGAACTTTCCTTCATCAAGTGTCATCACGTCATCTGGATTGGGATATCAACTTGTTTGCAATAATTGTTATTCAAGGGATCTCTTGGAGGTTTAATAACTGGTAACAATTAACACCTTTTTTTTTTTTTTTGGTGCTTGGTTATATTGCCAAGTCACATAGAATAAAGAATAAAGAAATTTAAGGTTTGTGCAGGGTAAGACAACAAAGGCATTAATATTAAGAATTAGTGTGAAAAATCTATGTAATTGTATATTCAATGATACATACACTGGCAACACGACATTGAAATAGAAAAATTATGAGTGGCCATAAATTCCAACAATTATTTGTTGGAATGAACAATTAAATACTCTAATCCCATCAATTGTCAAGTCCCCACTGTCGAGAGATCTACCACTTCTTTATTGTCAAGACCATTGAAATGCTTACCACCGACATAAATTTGGTGTTAGCATTTCAATTAATGATGTCGACAACCTGAAGTTTCCTTCATCAAGTGTCATCACGTCATCTGGATTGGGATATCAACTTGTTTGCAATAATTGTTATTCAAGGGATCTCTTGGAGGTCCAATAACTGGTAAACCTTAACACCTTTTTTTATTTTGGTGCTTGGTTATATTGCCAAGTCACATAGACTAAAGAATAAAGAAATTTAAGGTTTGTGCATGGTAGGACTACAAAGCCATTAATATTAAGAATTAGTGTGAAAAATCTATGTAATTGTATATTCAATGATACATACATTGGCAACACGACATTGAAATAGAAAAATTATGAGTGGCCATAAATTCCAACAATTATTTGTTGGAATGAACAATTAAATACTATAAAATGATTGGAAATAGAATTATATTCGTACTAGGATTTGTAAGGAGTCATCATATGAATTTCATTTATGGGATTTCAATTGAGAATGTATATTTTATAACGACTGCATTAACCCAAAATAAATTTCTTAGTCACTTAGTTTCTAACATACTCTTTTCCATTTTTAGTATTATACAATTTTCCCTTTAGCTACATATATTACTATGGTGTGTGATAAGTAGTGGCAAGTTGTATTTTGATTTCATTCATATCACAATAATTATGAAAATTTCCTAAGCAAAATTCTCTTCCATGATTAGTCCCTAAGAATTTTATTTTGCATCTTATTTGACTTTCCAACTTCGTGGATATATCAAACACTTCATCTTTCATGTTCAAAAAATAAACCCCAACACTTGTGTAATTAATCACCAATAAAAGTAATGGAATGTAATGACATATTGGAATTGTTTGTTCACATATGACCATAAATGTTTTAGTGAACTAGTTAAAGTGGAAAGTGGACCCTCCACGCATTAGCATTCAAACACTTCATCTCTCATCTTTAAAAAATAAATCCAATACTTGTATGATTAATCACCAATAATAGTAATGAAATGTACTGACATATTGGAATTTTTTGTTTACATGTGACAACAAATGTTTGAGTAAACTAGTTAAAGTCAAAAATGGACCCTCCACGCATTAGCATTTTAAGAATTATATCTTGCATATTTTCAATTAGAACATCCTTGACTAGCCCATTTGCATTATTGAATATTAGGAAAACCATAACCTATTTTTTTTTTTATTATGAACATCAAATTATGAAAATTCAAATGCCCATTCCTAAGATGCAACAAGAAATTTTTGTTTTCATATGCCATATCAGTAATACCATTTTCATGTTCTCTAAACTTTAATAGGAACATCTTATTATTTAACATAGTCACACTAGAAACCATCATATTAACTTGATTCCTATCATCAATTGTACATCTTTGATTTCAAACACCACCTTATAATTGTTCTTACACAATAGGCCAATGCTCAATGAACTATGCTTTAATTATGGAGTGGTAAATGTCATTAGCAGTTTTCATACCTTCTTTGATATGGATTTCCTTATCTCCTTTTGCAGCAACCTCCAATATTTTTTCATCACCATGCTTGATCTTAGATTTGAAACTTTCACTCACCAGAGATATCTTACCTAAAATGTGGTTATAACACTATGAATCTCAATACCTAACATTTTTGTATAATTCTATCTTTCGCATCACATAAAAATAAATTGTTTTGGGAGGACCCATTACCCTCTTAAGCATAATTGACATTTTTGTTGTGATTACCTACCTTTAATCTACAATATTTTTGGAAGTGACTGACAATAGTAACACTAGATAATTCTCTTATCCAATAATCCTCTATCTTTGCTTCTTCGACAACTTATTCCTATATTTCCTCTTGAATAATTCTAATTTTGACTCCAATCTTAGCCTTAGTTATTCTTGGTGCTAAGTTGACATCTTCATTCTTCGTAATTTGTAGTGAAAATATTTACAACCACTTTCCCAAAATATATCTATCAATCTTTTATCATTAAACATAAGAGATCAAGTTAAGTAATCAAACCAAATGGTAGACAAATCCCTACTGTCTACAAAAATTATGCTAAAAAGGTCACACCTTTGTGTTAAATACCTCAACATCTTTTTTATGAAACTTATTTCTTCACATTTTCTCCAGTATTAGCTCTTTTATTGGCTACATATTCCCGGAATCCTTGGCTATCTTTACAAGTGCAATTATTCTTGATATGCTCTTATTTATAACTATTTTAATGTGAAATAAAAATTAAGCATTCTTTGTTAATCCTCTTTCCTAAATGTTATCTTATTAGTTGTAATTGTTTAACCATATTACCTATTTCTATATTTTCTAATAAATATTTCTTTTCCAAAAAAAACATTTGGATGTATCAGTAATCATAAGCACTTCTATTAAATTTTCTAATAACAAACAGATTAGTGTTTGACACAATTATATCATTGTTATATCTTAAAATTGACGTCTTTAGAAAACAATATTTAAATACATTTGTAAAGTCATATAGAAATGAGCAGAACATGCTTGTACATGACATAGAATCATGGAAACAAGTGTAACAAGGAAGAAAACATGGTCAAAATATTATTTTTAAATTTGATCCCATGAGATAACATCTCCACCATATTAGGTTGTATACCACTTCTTCTTGCAAATATATATATATATATATATATATATATATATATATATATATATATATATATATATTAGAACCAATATCACCATTAGATAATAAAAATTATGAGATTGTGCATTTTTTATGTTTAAAAGTTGTCTTTGAATGCATGACCCATGGAGAACTTGATTATGCAAATCACAAATCTTATATTTCAAATTTCAAAAAATCCTTGGAGAATTTCAAACAAAATTGATGGAAAAATATTGCAAGTCAAAACCTCCCATAGTTAAAGTTCACTTAATTAGTATGCTAAATCAATATTATAACCATAATTATGCCATAAGGTGTCTCTTTCATAATAGGTTTTCCAATATTTTAATTTTATTTTCATTAATTATTAGATGGATGGTAAAGATTTAACCTCTATGGAATATGGTTGTATTCATAGGTCAAGAGTTAAGATTTATCTTGATGTTATTTTTTTGCAATTCAGGATAATTTTCATTAAGACAAAAATTTCACAACTATGTACAAATTAAAAAAAAAAATATTAGCCTCACTCCTATTGAATTTATTGGTTGGAAAATTATTCACTAGAAGTTCTACATTTGCCAAAAAGGACTGAGAAATCTAGAACAAGAGAGAACCCATAAACTAGAAACCCAACAAAATGAGCACACATCCTCTTGTCACCAAGTATAAGAAGAAGCTACTGGGGTAGGATTTACCAGGCTAGAACCTAGAGGTGGTTGTTGCAGAAAATTGCACTAAATGTGTCATTTCTTATGCTCAAGGCAGGGATCTAGATAATTTAGATGAGCCCCCAATCATACCAAACTATTCTCCATTTTCCACTAGTTTATTTGTAGATCATTGAGGAGGGATATAATATCATTATAGTCATCATGTTTCTTCTGAAGGACCTAACCTAGCAAAGTCTTTAGTTGTTCTTGTAAGGTGACCAAATGGATGTATTGTGATCATCTCCCCTACTATAGTCTTGTCACCAATATAAGAAGAAGTTATTGGGGTAGGATTTACCAAGCTAGATGATCCAGGTGGATATTGGTGGCCACCCACCTATTCCACTTGGACCCCCACCATTGTTTCTTTTAGTTTTTTAGTTTCCTTATTTGTAGCAAAATTTACTATTTTTGGCAGTTTTTTGGGTCCTAAACTTCCGGAACCGTTTTGAGGCCCTAAACAACGTTTTTTGGAAAATCGGGAGCAACATGGGTCCTTCGTTGATGTTGCTCACTCAAGATTTGTAGTCCTCGGATAGATATTTCTAGCAAGGTATTGTGCACGTCAAACAGGGATCATATGCCAAAATTACGAACTTAGGAAGTTGATATACCAATTTACCCAAACGGGGCCCATAGTTTGGCGCTTCATCTCCTAGGGTTAGGTTTTTGGATGTAGGGTTAACTATTGTTTCTCAATAATAAATAGTCCTTTGAGCCTCATTGTAACACATTTCAAAGGCATGTAGCCACCACATCCCTTCTCAGAGATAAGCTACCATCATCCGACCTAGTCTTATTTCCATTCTGTTTATAAGCATATTTAAGTATTTCACATTAATGAAATGAATTATTATTTCTACTACGTCTTTGTATTTATATTTATATCTATAACTATTGTGTTCTTGTTTAAATCTTGATCAGTGGTATCATAGCGTTCTTCTCTTTCTCTACCTTTCTTTGCATGTCCCCAACAAGGTTGGGATATAAGGAGTTAGGGCTTGAATTGGTCGAACCTTTGCAAGACCAACCTAACAAATCCGGACGACCTCCTATGGCGGATAAAAAGAAAGATGAGGGGCAGGAGATCCTATCAAAATCTTGCTCAAAGAAGGCCTTGAGTGACAAAGGAACACGACGATGGACAACTTTGCCCAAATTCTTCAACGGCTACCCAAGGGCGATGCATCTACTTCCAACAGATACTTTTGAAGTGCCACACCTTTTAAAGTACAAGTTAACTTTGACATTCCCATATTTCAAGGTCAGATAGATGTAGACATTGTAGATAAATCATTAAATTTGTTAGAAGGATATTTTTCCATTCATGATTTTTCCAAGCAGTAAAATATCACTTTTTTACTTCTCAAAGAAGCCCCCCACATTAAGGACTAGTGGGAAACCTACTGTGAGCAGAAGGATGAAAGTACGAACTCACTATTTTCAGCCACACTCACTTGGAACTCATTCTAGGATGCCATCAAGGATCAGTACTACCCTATCAATGCCTATGAGGATAAATACATAAAGTGGACAACACTGTGATAGGGAAGAGACTAAGATGTGTCATAGTTTATCAATGTTTTTGATACCCTTTGCACAAAGTTGGGTATCAAGGATTCAGAGAAGAATTTGGTTCTCAAGTACCGTGGCTGTCTACACAAGTACATCCAAGACAAGATGGAGCTCCTGGACATCTCCTCGCTCGGCATGGCATACTGATACGCTCTCAAAATCAAGAAAAAGTTTAAAAAGAAGAAGCGAGACTTTGGATCTGTGAATTTGAAGCAAGGGAAAGGTTCCCCGAAACCGTAGAACAAAGGACAAAGCCAAGGCGGGGTAGCCTAGGACAACCCGCCAAAGTTGCAAGAAAAGAACAACATCATGAAGCCGAAGAAGGACATGGGAAAGTTGTGTGAGTTCCATAAGAGATCCACTCACAACACAAGTGAGTGTTGGGCCAAGCAGTAACTAGTGGTCGAGCTAAAGGCTTTAGAATCAGATGCATGTTCCGAATCTAAGTCAAAACCCAACAAGGGGAGTGACAAAGGGAATCAGATTATCATTGCAGAGCCCAACACCATCGTTGCCACCACGAAGATCCAGAAAGAGGAACCTGAAGATCTAGAGAAGGAGGAGCACCTCTTCCACTCCCAGATGCGGGTAAAGGGTTCCCCACTATAGTTCATTGTCGACAGTAGGAGCCAAAAGAACCTCACTTAGGCAAAGGTCATGAAATGGCTGGGTTTACCAACCACAACATGTCCACAATTGTACACCATCGAGTGGCTTCACTAAGGATGGGATCTTCACGTCAGCCACTAGTGCCACCTTCCATACAGCATGAAGCCCTTCACATATGAGGTATTATGTGATGTTGCTCCCCTTGATGTTTGTGATGTATTCTTAGGCCAACAATATTTATGGAAGAAAAATGTTGTGTATGATTGAAGGCCTCATGCTATTATTGTTACTTTGGGAAGTAATTTGTACAGTATACTGGAGGTAGCACCGCTTAACGCCATATCTTTGGTTACTACAAAACAATGTAGTAAACTGATTTCCAAAACTGGGAAAATTTATTTCTTGATGATAGGACCTCAGGGAAAGAAGAAGACGATGGCCATGACCTCCAGACAGGGCCCCTCCACACAAAAAAAATAGATGGAAAAGGTCATGGAGGATTATGAGGACATCTTTACCTACCATGCAGGGATTCCTCTACACTATCTGGTCAAGCACTCCATCGATCTAACCCCAGGTGCTCTGCTAACCAATGGACCAATCTATCGGTGATTCGTTCTTGAGAACGATGAAATCAAGAGGTAGATTCAAGAGCTACTACAGGAAGGTTACATCCGGCCAAGTTCATCACCTTATGGGAGCCCGATCGTGTTCATATAGAAGAAGGATGGGCCTTGGAGACTCTGTATTGACTATCGGCTGCTGAAAAAGATCACTATCTAGAATAAGTACCTGATCCCATGGATTGATGACCTTATGGACCAATTGAAGAGGGGAAATATTTCAGCAAGATCGACTTGAAATCATGATATCACCAGGTACCAATCTAACCCTCCGATGTGTGGAAGACTGCCTTCAAAGGCAAGGAGGGCCTTTTCGAATTGTTGGTTATGCCTTTCAGGTTGACAAATGCTCCTACAACCTTTATGAGGCTAATGGATGACATCTTGCAGCCATTCACCAACTCATTTGTAGTGGTATACTGGGATGACAACCTGATCTTCAACCAAATATGGGAAGAGCACCTTCACCACATCCGACAGGTTCTCCAAACACTACGACAACACAAGCTATGTGTCAATTTGGAAAAATTCACTTTTGGCATGACCCAAGTTTAGTATCTGGGATACATTATTGATGAACAGGGGATGCATGTGGATCAAGCCAAGATCCAAGTCATTCGGGATTGGCCAGCTCCAATCACTCTGACAAAGCTCTGCAAATTTCTAGTTCTTGCTAATTTCTACCATAGGTTCGTGTTAGGATTCTCTAATATCACTTGCCCCTTTAGTCAAGTCACCAAAGGAGGAGTGAAAGAAAAATTCTTTTGGTCTGAATCTCAACAGAAGGCATTCACAGATTTGAAACATCGCCTCTGCTCTGCACCAGTTCTCACATTACCAGACTTGCAACAACCATTTGAGATTGAGACAGATGCATCTAACTATGCTATTAGGGCAGTCCTTACTCAACAGGGGCATCCAGTGGCATATCACATTGAGACACTTTTAGACACAGTCTGAAAGTATCCCACTTATGACAAAGAGATGTATTTCATTGTGTAGACCTACCGACAATGGAAGCATTACATTTTGGGGAAGGAAACGGTCATCCACACAGACAACCGGCCTGTGGAGTTCATACTGACGCAAGGGAAATTACAGAATGACCGCCATCTGAAGTGGTCCACATACCTACAACATTTCCCTTTGAATATCAAGTATAAGAAGATAAAGACCAATCATGTTGCAAATTGCCTCAGTCGACCACCAATCATCGTGTTAACCACTGTGCTCAACTCTTGTGGGAAAAATACTTCTTATTGGCCAATCTCTACAAAAGCGACCCAGAATTCGGCCACACATACTAGACAGTCTTGGAGGGTCAGCAAGTTCCATATTTTCACCTCTAGGATGTCGTATTATGCCACCTGGGACATCTTTGTGTTCCTTCAAGCGAGCATGCCAAGATGATTTGGGAAGCGCACTATAGTTGGGCCATTGGGCATTTTGTGGTCGAGAAAATGGTGGTAGTACTGTAGAAGCTTTTCTATTGGCCAAATATTTGAAAAGATGTCGAGAAGTACATTAGATCTTGTATTGTCTGTGCCATTGCCAAACTAACCATCAAGAAGGAAGGCCTCTATACTCTGTTGCCTACCCCTATTCGATCTTGGGAATCCATATTCATGGATTACTTGGTGGGCCTTCCTTCTACTAAGCATGGAAATGACGTTGTTTTTGTGGTCGTCAAGAGATTCTTGAAGATCGTCATTATGGTGGCCTACAAGAAGAGTATCACAGTGGAAGCCACTGCTAAACTCTTCTTTGAACAACTGTGGTTACACTTTGGGATCCCAGAGTTTATCATCTCAGATCGATATAGTAGATTTCTTAGTACATTTTCTCACTAAGTCCACAACTTCCCCCCCCAAACTAATGGCCAGACAGAAGTCATCAATAGGATGATCGTACACATTTTGCGCATGTACAACTCAAAGCATCCATGCACATGGGATGAGAGCCTCCCATATGTCCAACAAAGATATTACCGAGCTCTCCACAGCTCAACTAACCACAACCCTTTTCATGTGGGCTTGGGATTCCACCCACCATGTCCCATTGATGTGGCCATGCCATTTGTAGCTACTCACGCAGATTCATCTCATGTCCAGTCCGAAAGCAATAAGGCAAACAACTTCATTGGGCACATCCAACATATCCTCTAGTAGGTCCATGACATTCTCGAGAAATCAAATGCCAAGTACAACCAGTGACATGATCAACATCAGGTGCCACACAAGTTTTAGGTGGGTGACAAAGTCTGGTTGCGTTTGCAAAAGGAACGCCTTATCGGAACCTATCAGAAACTTAGACGACTCTAATATGGTCCTTACATCATTACCAGGGTGTTGGAGACAATGCATTTGAGCTCAGCATTCCCCCATTCCTTGACCTACACCTAATGTTCAATGTGGACCGCCTTTGACCATACTTCCCACCATTGTTAGACACATCAAACATTGTAGAACAACTCACATCTACAAAGGTAAATCTAGATTGCGTGGAAAAAACCACAATTGATCAGGTCATGGACACATAGATCAAGAACACCCAACAACAAAGGATCCAACTATATCGAGTTCTCAAAGTAGGCCAACTCCTTCACCAGGGCAAGTGGCTCACCAGGGACCAAGTTCAGCAGATGTTTCCTCATCTCATGACGGAACTCAACGCAATGGGTTCACTTCTTCCTAAGGGGGGAGGAATGATCCAAGTGGATATTGGTGGCCATCCACCTATTCCACTTGGACCTCCACCATTGTTTCTTCTAGTTTTTCGGTTTCCTTATTTGTAGCACAATTTACTATTTTTGGCAGTTTTTCAGGTCCTGAACATCCGGAGCCATTTTGAGGCCCTAAACGACGTTTTTTTGGAAAATCAAGAGAAACATGGATCCTTCACTAATGTTGCTCACTCAAAATTTGTAATCCTCGGATAGATATTTCTAACGAGGTATTGTGTGCATCAAACAGAGATCGTATGCCAAAGTTACGACCCTGGGAAGTTGATGTACCAATACACCCAAACAGGGCCCATAGTTTGGCGCTTCATCTCCTAGGGTTAAGTTTTTGGATGTTTAAGGTTTTGTATTGTTTCTCAATAATAAATAGGCCTTTGAGCCTCATTGTAACACAGTTCAGAGGCATGTAGCCGCCATATATCTTCTTAGAGATAAGCTACCAACGCTTGACCTAGTCTTATTTCCATTATGTTTGTAAGCATATTTCAGTATTTTACATTAATCAAATGAAGGGTTAATTCTACTGCAGCTTTGTATTTATGGTTATATCTATAATTTTTTGCATTCTTGTTGAAATCCGGATCACTAGAACCTAAAGGTGGTCATTGCGGAAAATTTTACTGAATGTGCCATTTCTTATGCTCAAGACAGGCATCTAGATAATTTAGATGAGCCCCCAATCACTCCAAACAATTCTAGATTTTCTGCTAGTTTATTTGTAGATCATCAAGGAGGGATATAATCTCATTGTAATCATTGTGTTTCTTCTTAAGGACCTAACCTAGCAAAGTCTTTAGTGGTTTATGTAAGGTGACCAAATGGATGTACTATGATCATCTCCCCTAATGTAGTCGGGGTTTGGTAACCAGTGTGAGACTTTTCAAATAAGCTCTGAGTCATAGTGAGATTGCCTCTCCCTGTGTAAAATTCTCACTAGTCTTTGTATATGAGATTGGGTGCTAGGAGAAGTCACAATTTGGAAGGTGACAGTCGTTTCTTATGCCTAAACCTCAGCTCGGAAGAGATTAGGTTGGCCACAGCTAGATTTCCCATGTTCCCCCCTTCCTCGATGATTATGTCCTCGAGAACGTGGCATGGTATACAACACTCCAAATATCCTCCGACTTTTGTATGGGGTTGCACAAAACTCAAGTTTTGAGGACAATTCCTCACAAGTATCACTACAGCCACCTAGGGTTTAACACATCCAATAAGACTTGTAACACCAAAAAACCACTTAGACTCTTGTATGAAGAATCCCACCTAGATGTTGAAAACATAGAGGTAATGAAGCAACTAAGCCTAGACTCCTTGCAGAGGAACCTACCCCAAATGAACAAAGGGTAAATGTGGCACCTCGACTAGAACCTAGAACAAAAATTGAGCATAAACGCTTAGCATTAGGTTAGAGAGAGAGGTTGTGAGCAGATAGAACCTGGTCGTATACCCATTGCATGCTTGAAACCATAGGGAAAGTAAATGAATAACAATGGTGACAAACTAGAAAAAATCAAACAATTGGCATTACCTTAAGGAAAAAAAGAGGATGTCGCAAGTCCTTTGTTAAAGATGCATGGTTGAAAGCCCAATATTCTCCAGGTGCATTAAAGCCTAGATTTAGAAATTTCTGAATGACCATTCCACAAATGTATACCCCTCCTGCATCCAATATATGCCACAAGATGATAGGGTTCTATCAAATCTACCCTCAAGAAGAAGAGTTACATGGTGTCACTACCTCAAAATCACTGAGCCATCCAAGCCCACAATAAATTCCTTCCCATATAGCCAGAGACCATAATAGTGAAGACTGCTTCAACGATAGGGAGACAAGGCTAGTATCCATGTGACCATTGAAACCTCTACACCTTTCTCTACCACATACCATCCTATAGAACCAAATAAAGAAATTTGACATGTTCATACATTACTAGCAATAAATCCACAAATATTCGTGCATGGGGAAGACATGCCACATGATCCAGTTGGATGTTGGCAGCCACCCACCTATCCCATTTGGATCCCCACAACCATCTCTTTCAATTTTTCAGTTTCCTAAATTGTAGCATGGTTTACTCTTGTTAGCAGTTTTTCGGGTCCTGAACTTTTCGAGCCGTTTTGAGGCCTTAAATGACGTTTTTTGGGAAATCTAGGAGCAACATTGGTCCATGGACCAATGTTTCTCTTCCCAAAGTGATAATTCTTGGATAGATATTTCTAATGAGCTATTGTACGTTTCAAACGGAGATCGAGTGCCAAATTTATGAACCCGGGAAATTGATGTACCTATTTGCCCAAATGGGGCCCACAATTTGGCGTTTCATCTTCTAGGGTTAGGTTTTGGGATGCTAAGGGTTTTCCATTGTTTCTCAACAATAAATAGGCCTTCGAGCCTCATTGTGACACAGTTCAGAGGCATGTAGCCACCACATCTCTTCTCAGAGATAAGCTACCACCGCCCTACCTGTTTATTTCCATTTTCTGTTTGTAAGCATATCTCAGTATTTTACATTAATGAAATGAAGTATTATTTCCACTACATCTTTGTGCTTATGGTTATCTCTGTAATTTTTTGCATTCCTATTTATATCTGGATCAGTGGTATCAGAGCGGTATGCTTTTTCTTTGTTTTTCTTTCCATGTCCCCAATGAGGTCAGGATATAAGGAGTTAGGGCTTGAACTGGTTGAACCTTTGCAAGACCAGCCTCGCAAAACCCAACGACCTCCCATGGCGGATAAAAAGAAAGATGAGGGGGTAGGAGATCCTATCAAAATATTGCTCGAAGAAGCCCTCGAGCGACAAAGGGATGCAATGATGGACAACTTTGCCCAGATCCTTTAGCGGCTACCTAGGGGCGATGCATCGGCTTCCCACAGCTACTTTGGAAACGCCACACCATTTAAGGTACAAGTTAATTTTGAAATCCCCATATTCGAGGGTCAGATAGACACAAGATAAATGGTTAAATATGCTAGAGGGTTATTTTTTTGTTCATGATTTTTCAGTCGGGAAAAGATTATTTTTACTCTTCTCAAAGCGGCCCCCCACACTAAGGACTGGTGGGAAACCTACTGCGAGCAGAAGGATGAAAGTACTGGCTTAATATTTTTATCCGCACCCACCTAGAATTCATTCCGAGATGCCATCAAGGAGCAGTGCTACCATGTTAGAAGCTATGAGGATCAATACATAAAGTGGACCACGATGCGGCAAGGAAGAGACCAAGATGTGCCAGAGTTTAGCAATATTTTCCATACCCTTGGCACAAAGTTGGGTATCAAGGCTTCAGAGCAGCATTTGATACTCAAATATTGTGGCTACCTGCACAACTACGTCAAGGAATAAATAGAATTCCTGAACATCTCCTCGCTTGGCACGAAATATCGATATGTCTTCAAGGTCGAGAAAATGTTTAAACAAAAGAAGCGAGACTTTGGATCTACAAATCTGAAGCAAGGGAAAGTTGCCCTCAAACCGTAGAGCAAAGGACAAAGCCAAGGCGAGGTGGCCCAAGGCAACCCGCCAAAGTTGCAAGCAAAGAATAGCACCGTGAAGCCGAAAAAGGACACGGGAAAATGGTGTGAGTTCCATAAGAGCTCCACTCACAACACAAGTGAGTGTCGGGCCAAGTAGTCACTAGTGGTTGAGCTACAAGCTTCAGAATCAGATGCATGTTCTGACCCTAAGCCAGAACTTGACAAG
The DNA here is from genome assembly GCA_000404065.3 of Pinus taeda. Lineage (NCBI taxonomy): Eukaryota > Viridiplantae > Streptophyta > Pinopsida > Pinales > Pinaceae > Pinus > Pinus taeda. Next base: position 107,960 of record APFE031377726.1, read on the forward strand.
GGGAATGGCAAAGGGAAGTAGATCATTGATGCAGATCCTAGCGCCATTGTTGCCACTGCTAAGATCTAGAAAAATGAGCCTGAAGATCCAGTGGAGGGGGAACGCCTTTTCCACTCACAGATGTGCGTGAAGGGTTCGCCCCTACAATTCATTGTCACAGTGGTAGCCAAAAGAACCTCATTTCAGTAGATGTTGTGAAGTGGTTGGGCCTACCGGCTACACCACACCCACAACCGTATAGCATCGGGTGGCTTCGCAAAGGACGAGATCTCAAAGTTCGCCAATAGTTCCGCCTTCCATATAGCATCAAGCCCTTCACAGACCAAGTATTGTGTGATATTACACCTTTGGATGTTTGTGATGTACTATTAGGCCAACCATACTTGTGGAGGTAACATGTTGTGTATGAGTCAAGGCCTTGTGCTGTTATTATTTCCTTGGGCAATTCATTATAGAAGATACCGGAGGTAGCCCCACCTACTGCCACCTCTTTGATCACTACTAAGAAAGGCAACAAGCTCATCTCCCAGACTAGGAAATTCATTTTCTATCTGATTTTCTGCTAAAATAAAGGGAAGATCATTGCTACATCCATGACCCCCGCGAAGGGTTCCTCCACGCAGCAGCAGCAGCAATGGGATACGGTCATGAAAAAACACAGGAAAAAATTCTCCTCACCCATAGGGGTACCATACAAGTTTCAGGTGGGTGACAAAGTCTGGTTGGATCTGCAGAAATAATGCCTTACAAGAGCCCATCAGAAGTGTTGAACTGGTAAATCCCCTCTGCGGATAGAGGCGATCCCACTAGCCCAACACGGGTCTAGCAACAATCACACCACGCTACACGCAGGTTCCTAATTGCATAAATCAGAGATCGATTATGTTGATCTACCTGGAATCCAATGCTAGTAGTTGTAGAAGAAATGTCGCTCCCGTCCCTTTGCTTTGGCTGGTCACAATCCTTACGCTCCACGTAAACGGACACCTGCACACGCAAAGAACGATAAAAACACAAGCGTAAAATCCAATATATGCAATTATATATCGGTCAAAAAAGACATAACTCAGATACCATTGAAAGACATATGAGTGGAACCATAATGATAGTCGTTCATTAATCAGTAGAAACAGAGAAAGATTACAACCAAAGGGTTCTGACGTTGAACCTCCTTTGACTGGGCAAGCAGCTAAATACGCCTTGCAAAGTGACCTCTTCTCTCTCAATATTTTGGCAGCATAACCCCTCTATAACTCTCAATTCTCACTATCAATCTAGCATAAACTTGGCACTCACAATAGCTCTAGCAAAACTAGTTGGTTTAATGCAGGGTGATAGTCATTTATAGATGGAGGAGGAGGAAGTATGCATTGTATCCGGACACCTACTGAGGATTTAGCATTGTCCCAGAATAGCCATTGAACTTGGTTGTCATGGATAAAAAGATGACACTCGACCACTTCCATGAGATTTTTCCCTAGAGAACTACATGAACAAAGAAGGCAAAAACACTTCAGTGCGCACTAGCTAAAAATCATAACCAAATTTAGGTGGTGCGGGCTTTGCTCTATGACAGAGCGTCCATGGGCACGCCCTCTTTGGAGGAACTGAGCCATTGGCGCGGGTAAGACATTGTGGACCCGTGCTAATGGAAAAAGGGCACTTTTTAGGGCTAATCTGCAAAAGGTGTCTTCAGGGACTTTGAAGTTCATACTTAGGAGAATCCAATGCAAGTGTTTTTAAGTTGTGTCACTGGTCACAGGTCCATAAATGTGTCCTCCAATGTGCGAAAGCAAGGGTAACAGGGACAGTGACCAACGGTGACAAATTACTGCGTAACAGCCCATGTAGTTAACCAGGGGTTAGAGGGGAGGCGGAGCCCCACCCTTCGTTGCACCAATTGCGTAGTGGGGGGGTCATAGGGGGTTTGAGTGGTGCAGGTAACCCCACTCTATGGGGTCCGGGGTAGCACCCCAACATTTTTTGGTTTTGGAAACTATGTTAGGTTAGGCGGACCCACCTATTATTTTGTGCATGATTTTTGCACATGTTTTTTGGACGCGATGGTTTTCGGTCCATGGTATTGGATACTTCAACATGTATAAATATGTATTATAAAATTGGAAGGAACATAATGAAAAATCAAGCTGGTAGTCCCAGTTTTGGGATCTAAGGGAAAATCTCCATGTATATGTGTTTTATGTGTTATGCTCTCGCATTGTTTATTTTATGTGTTTTACAATTCGTATGCAAGTAATTTTTGTACTTGGTTAAAACCTACATATACAAGCTTGAAACGAATAACTATGCTTGAATTTAGTTTCATTTTTACACAAGCTTGAATCATGAAAAACTATGCTTGAGATAGGTTTACATGCCCCCAACATGATGACTCGATTCTAATTGCATTCCCCACAAGCTTCAGTACATTCACCTAAGTAGACTACTCCTGGCTATCAGGTGGATGGAATGAAGGCTAATTTACGAGATCAAGTGAAAAACTTGACTGGGATTTTATGAGATCTACTCAAAGATTGGACTTGGAAATTTGCTCTAGGGGGCTTTGTTTCATTTTTTAATGAGCTTGACACAAGACAAGGAACTCTAGTCAAATTCCTTGTTTCATTTTTTAACGAGCTTGACACAAGACAAGGAACTATGCTCATTCTTCTTGTTTCATTTTCTAATGAGCTTGACACAAGACAAGGAACTGTCCTCATATTCCTTGTTTCTTTTTTTAACGAGCTTGACACAAGACAAGGAACTATGCTCATACCCTTTGTTTCATTTTTTAATGAGGTTGACACAAGACCAGGAACTATCCTCATATCCTTGGTTTCATTTTTAACGAGGTTGACACAAGACAAGGAACTATCCTCATGCTCCTTGTTTCATTTTTTAACAAGGTTGACACAAGGTAAGGAACTATCCTCATATTCCTTGATCATGACCCATAAGAGGTCATGAATTTCAATAGGTTCTCATCAAATTGGAGAAAAATGCTTTGGAAGGGATCCGTAGCAAGGAAACAGAGATCCAGTTCCAATGCCCCCAGCACATAATTTACAACATCACGGAATTGATCGTCAGTGGATGTAGGTATGGAACAGGTTGCCACATAATTGACTCGCAGTGGGGAAGATACCATTGGAAAAAAATGATCATTTAGGGAATATGGTTGACTGGAAGCCATATTTGGACCGGGAAATGAAAGCTAGTCAATGGTGACAATTTTTCCTTCATGCAAGAAACACATCATTCGAAAGAGTGTTGAAACAATAGCTCCCATGTCATAAACATAGTCACGCCCAAGAAGTAAATTATAATCTAAAGGGATTGGGACTACCATCACATTGATATAAACAATTTTTCCTCCCAAAGTAATAGGCAACTGAGGAAGGATCCCTAATGGTTGATTGGTTCCTCTGTTAAAAGCCAACAGATTCTGGGTAACTAGCACAAGTGGCGGTGAACTGAGCGCTTTCCTAGTGAAGGAAAGGGTACTCACAGATGCATCTTCATCTATAATAGTGCTAGGTACAATCATATTACAAACCTATACTATGATCTGGAAAGGCACATAAGAAGGAAGACAACATCTTGTTAGTCGATTCCAATCGAAGGAAATGACCAGACTACTTGGATGGGGTACTGTAGGAACAGGAGAATTAACCCCTCGAGTTACAAGAACGGGAGGATTTTCCTCCTATCATGATGGAACAGGAGGATTGCCCCCAAGCTCATTGGAATCTAAAGAAATGAAAAGAACCTAAGTGGTATCATATTCACTCTCTTCGGGAAAGGTGCGATTAACTGAAGGTGAAACTGGGTCAACTGTTTCCACGACCTGTGATTGGTCAGGTATAGACTCATGGGATTCACATTCAGAAAAAATGGGTTTGACTAATGATTTATTTGGGTCAATCATTTTATCAACTACTGAATGATTAAGGGAGAGTCTCCTGTAACTAGATGGAAGTCGTTTCAGAGAAGTAGGACGATTATCCAACATTTTTAGGCTTCATCCAAATAGGGACAAAGGTGAATGGGGTGATTCCCTTCACATAAACTACAAGGAAATTTAACTTTACCCTTCTTTCCATGAACTTTACTACCACTAGTTGATGGTATCTCACCACCATGATCTCTAGAAGTTGATGACACGGGATGATGTTAACGAGCATACCATTCTTCTAAGATCTGAGGAATATCAAGACAATTTCGAAGAAGATGGTCTCCTGTACAAAGTTTGCATGGATATCAAACTTTGTGAGGATTATCAGATGATTTCTCATTAGAAGTTGCATTCAAAGCAATGGTTGCTTGGTTGCCCCCCTACTAAGTTTACTTCTTCTTCTTCTTCTTCTTCCCTTTCTTCTTCTTCTTAGCCACCTAGTTACTAGTACCAATACTTTCACTAGGCAAAAGAGGAAGAAGGGGAGTAAGAAATAACCGAGGAAGAAGGAAAAGGGTCAACTTTAGGATCAAATGGAGGTTGATTTTTTCCAATTGGAGGAGTACTCAATTGCAGAGAAATCACGACATTTTGAACCAAGTAAGTTGAAAACAACCATACTGACAAGCCAATGGTATGTCCCGGAAGGGACAATGTAGCCATATAAGGGGCACCAATATTTTCGAAAGGAGGAAAAGGACCAAGATTCCCATCAAAAGGAATTCCTTGATCAGTGGACTCTGGATTTGTTGCCATATGTATCAACCTAAGATAAACTAAAGAGTGAGAGTGGAGGACGTTATTCGTGGGCAATTAAATTTATTCTAATCAAAATAAAAAAACAAAACAAAAGAGGGATGATCTAGGAAAAAGGATTACCAAGTAATTGTGAACTATAAAATACCTCATGATGAACCGAGAAGTATGGGCAAGCAATCTCCCCGAATAATGTGTTTGGTGTATCAAAGTGTACAGGGTAGCCGACTCGGTTACCTAAGGATGGATAACAACCTAGTTTTGTCCTCCCATATATACCTGAAAGTACGTGGAGGCCCAATCCGTATTAGCGTTGTCTAATGCCAAACTACACAGTGAGAGAATTCCCATATACTTTACATACTGTAACACCGCCCTATATACCCGAAGGTACGTGGACAAGCTATGATATACTCACGTACGTGGAATGAGGTATCACACTTGGAATGTATCACAGACAAGTTAGCAACAACAGATGTGTTTTACAATGCCGGAACACATCTCCAGCCTAGAACCTCTAAATGTTATGTGTTAAGTTACAATGCTCCATTAGGTTAATTCAAATAAATTTTAAGTTGATCTTCTTTAGAATTTTCCAAGTTTCAAGGTTCACCGCGTGATGTATGTTTGCAATTACTAGAATGAAACTAATATGATAAGCATTCTTTCCATTCAATTTAACAATGAAAACCTTAGCTAGAAAGGGATAGAGCAATTAGATCTTTGACAAAGAGAAAAGAGCACATCTAATGCAATTTACCTAACTAGTCCTATCAAGCATTCAAAAACTACAATATGCACAATGCAATTTTTTCTTTTAAATTCCCTTAATATTGAAATGAACAAAAGGAAACTAATGCACATACAATCAATTAATGTTTTTGCAAGAATGAAGACTTTACGACAATTCCTTTTCAAAAGAAATGAATATTTTTATGACACTTTCTTTTGAACAAAGATTAATCGACTATAATCTAACTTTGATAGTGAATCGATAATGACAAATAAATCATTTAAGAAACATTAATAAATCAAAGCCAAAGTAGGGCTACCAAAGGAAATACAATGTTGATTTCAGAGACATAACATTCATTAATCATTCAACAAGAAAAAACAGAAGGAAATGTTGGAAAAAACCCAATCCAAAGGTGGAAATTTGACCTAAGGTGGATCAGTGCAGGTCTGAATGGGAGATAGTGTGCTGAAATGCACTATCTCTAAGCCAAGGGTGCACTAATTAGTGCATTGTCTCTAAGCCAAGGGTGCATTGATCAGTGCACTATACCCTGACCAAGGGTGCACTGATTCCAATACATTCCTAAAGTAGGAATTCTAATGAAAATTTTGGCCAAAAAACTTAGAAAAGTATGAAATAAGATCAATGCAGGCAAGTAAGGTCTACTAGAGTGTGCTAGGATGAAGGTAAAATACCAGAATGATGATTGTTCCCCAGCGGAGTCGCCAATTTGTTATGTGGAATTTTGCATCTACGGATAAATACTAATTCCCTAGGTAGGTAGCTATACCTAAAACAATGTATTTAAAGTCCTTATCACTTTTCTATAGATGATAAATAAGATAGGGGAATCAAAGGACCTAATTGTTCTTTCGATTTCCTTTTGTCTCCTTTATATGGCTCCCGTTGCTCCTTCTCGAACTTAACTTGCTCAAAAAGTACCTGCAAGCATAAACATAAGATAGAGAATCAATCAAAGCAAGAGATCTATCAACTATAAGTAAATGGAATCAGATACATTCACACATATAAACATCATATATCAAGATAAGAATATGGAAAAAGGTGTAAACAGTATTATTAAGTAGAACAAAGAATTACAACTATGACGTCCGATCCATTATCACTCTTCCAACTTGGGTTCCAATCAACATCACATCAATAGCACAACACTTCGGAAGCATAAAAATACTTGCTTATAATCTCAATCCTCACACCAATAGTATCTCCTTACAAATTCTCAAATTCCAGCCCCTAATCACTTAGATGAGTGCCCAATTTATAGGAAAATGGAGGAGGTTTGGTCATAAATGAGGGTATTGAATGGCCTTCTAAACTTAGAGTTAGCTTCCATGGAGGAAGGGATGAGAGGATAGGAGGTTACTTAACTTATTCCTCATCCATTTTTGAGCTCATAGGAGATGATAAGTGTGGGCATCTTCTAGATGGCTCCAAAAGATAAGAATATTCTCAGAACCCTATGATGATTTCGCTCAATCTCGCCTAGCGCAGGTCAAAGTGGGCCTAAGTGCTTTGCGGATCACCCTTGCATGGGCCTAAATGCTTTATAGATCACCCTGGCATGGGCCTACCTGTGCTAGTCCTTCAAGGAGTCATTTCAGGATGTTTTCAAGCCATGAAGCTGTCAGGGGAGGAGGCATTCAAAGTGTTGACTTATCTAGGGCATGTAGCAACTAAATTAGGGTTTGATGAGCCTTAATATTACTGATCCGGATAATGGGAGTGATGTGCCCAAATGGATCTGTAACACCAAGCCCTCAGAACTATGCACTGTGAATTATCAAGCGTCAAGCCTCCATATTGATCCCTTGAGTCCCTCAACTATGGAATCCCTCTTTCTAGGCCTCCAAAACTATGCATTGCACAGTCTCAAGGCTCAAGCCTCTAGCCTAAGTCCTAGAGTCCCTCAACTACACAATCCTTTGACCCTGGCTATCCTAAACTATTCATTTCACAATATCAAGCCTCAACCCCTAACCTTGGCCTGTAGATCTATGAAATCCACGAGTCATTCACTCAATCGGACACTAGTTCCAGCTATAACAAGGATTTCATGAAGCATCATAAGCTAGGGTTTTATCGGGATGATGTTTTCTTGTCATGAGTGGATTATCGTCACAAGTATTCTATTATGTCATGATAGGATGATGATGATGGAGATGGAGAAAGATACAATTCTATAATATACCTAAGGAGTTCAGTAAATAAGATGATCATTAGGAAAGAAAGATGAAGGAACACTAGATTACAATAGAAGACCAAAGATTAGGACCGCATGAAGACTCCATCTTATTCACAACCCTTTGTAGGGTGGATATGAAGAACAAAGAATATCTCTCATGAAGATGAAGTATTGGATACATTTCTTCTTGAAGACAGAGAGAAAGAAGAAACAAGAAGGACAACTTGGCACTACCACATCATCATGCAGTCCATGTCATCAATATCATGTCATGTCTTGTCACAAGTCATTATTTGTCACATCATTTGTGGATTATGTAAATTCAATATCGAAGAAATGTAATGTAAAGGGGAAGTCCAAGAGTCATCCATGTAATATTTAAAGTCATGAAGGAAGTTGAAAGGTTATTGAGAAGTCAAAAAATTATGAGGGTAGTCCAACAGTCATAAGGGATGTGAATGATCATCCCATTTGTTATATATACACCCCCATTACTTATGTAAAGTGCTTTTCATCTTGGCTCCTCCTTCCAAGCATTGGAGACAAATATGGTTGTTTTCAAGAGACTAATCTAATGCTCCCCTATTGGGGCTAGTGGTGTTCATTGTGATAATTCATGAATCGACACATCAGAAATCCTACTCCAATGACTGGTTTATCATCTCCTACTTGTTCTTTACATTTAACAAGTTATTTAATTATTTAGACTGTGATGAAAATACTATTTTAGACTACACATACATACAGATCATTAACTGAAGTAAGATGAGACAATCACACAAGGGACATCATTATTTTTGGACAATCGTCCCCGCAAAAACCAAATTCAGGAAAACTGGTGCAACATATAGAGGGTTTGCATTACTAAACAGATTTTTGAATATAACTAGGGTGCCAAATCTAGTTCACCCAACAGAGAATAAACATGGCAGAAATACCTCTATTTGGAGATAGATATTTTGGTAAATCCAGCAACTAGATGATCAAACCCCATAGATGACAATGTTGTTCCCAGTGCTGGGAAGTGATGGCTAATCCAAGCTCTGCTCTGGAACTATGTCACCCTCCCAGTGAGCCTTCAATGCTCATAAATCAATATGTTGAAATGTTGCTCTCTCTGCCTCATAGAAACCCCAACACTACCTCTAAATGATTGCGTCAGCCCCTCTAGCTTCTGTGTCACCCTACCTGGAGTTGTGTTGTCTCTACTGTCATTTATCTACCTCTCTGCTATGTATTATCGGCCTTGGATTGAAGTCCTTTTTCAAACTTCCCCTCTCACTACAACTCAAATCACTAGCTCAATTTCATTAGAAAACCTCGCCCTAGAAAATCAAATTCTATGATCACTTGATGTGTCTCCAATTGACCCTCAAACCCCCTCTTATACTTTTCCTGTTGACGAATCAACGACGAGATTAAGTCCCTAATCAATGGCTAAAATTAGAATTGTCTTGATCCTTGATGAGCCTAATCATTGGGTAACTATTTGGACTTTAATCCACTTCCTAGCTTAGTCAAATCAGCTCTTCTCACAATTTATTACATATTTTGATTATATTTCGTTTAATGAGATGAGTCAAAGTGAGATATTATGCCTAGTGGACTAATGTGCATTTATGGCAGGTTTGTGAGAGAAAATCATGGAATTTTGGCTAATTAATGGATGAAACTTGAATGAGACAAGGAGGAGAGATTGTAAGAGGTAGATCCTCCTCATTTGCTTCACCTTATTCAAATATTCCTCCATCAATCACACTAGCTCAGAGTACAAGCAACCAAGTCATGGAGATCAATAGGCAGCCAAGAAAGTGACAGTTAAAGAGATAGTTTATCTCGAGTTTGGGAGATGAGCCTCCCTAGATTTAAGGAATTTGTTGGGGACTTCAGATGTATAAATAAAGAGGTCTAGAGCCTCATTAGGATTCAAATTGTTGTTGTAAAAGCACTAGTCATTTTCGAGTTCAAGACTTGTGGAAGACATTGCTATGTAATTTTCTATTTTGATAATGAGAATGAGCATTTCCTTGATCCAGCACTAAGTTAACTCAGAGAGCTAAAGCTCTTGGGTTAAGACCCAACCCTAGTAGCAAAGGCTCCTCTTCTTTTATTTTTATGCTTATATTGATTTCATAGATTAATGGTTAAATTGTCTTTAGAATTATTTCATTGCAAGTAGTGTACATTTGATTAGTTTGTTTATTAGTTTCTTCCACTTGTGCTTTACCTCAGTAGTAGTTTAGAAGAGATAAAGGAACATCAAAAAGTTTTTAATAGGTGCTTTTGGTGTCACTCCTTCCTTCAGGAATCATGGTTTGAGGAAAGAACTCCTACTCAGCTCCAAAAAGATAGAATTCTAGTTTCTCACAGAATTTAGGGTTTTCAGTACTTAAGCCAGCATTTGATTAGTTTGCAAGAGTAGGATTTAGTTATCATTTCTTCTATCTTCAATATTACGTTAGACCTCATCCATGTTCCATCTTATTCTGCAATTTTTTCTCATGCATGAAGTAGGCAGTTAGATCACGAAATTATGTTTTCCTAGATCATTGAAATTCTTCTTGTTTACATGATCTTTAGGTAAATGTCAATGTTTGATGTAGTGAAAGTGTTTCAGAAGTGTAGAGAGATTTCATAGATAGAAACCTCATTCCAACTTCATCCATCCATGACCATTCTTTTCTTTCACTAAGACTCTCACCAATTTCATCATTTTACAAGGAAACTTCTCCAAACTTGTTGAGCAAATCCAGCCATCTCCCAACCTTGGTTTTGAGTTTTGAAGTGGTCCTAGGCACTCCCTTTCCTCATTCCATCCACCAACCACCTTCCCTAAGCCTTTCGTCACCTTCAACACCCAACCTTTTGCTCTCAGCTGTATCTTGTAGAAATACAAGGGATCCTGTAGGTTTTGAGGACATCCTGTAGAACTCATTAGGACATTTTGTAGGTTTTCCTATAGTGGCCTGTTTTGAGGTCATATTGAGGGAAAATCCTCTAGGGAGCTAAAAAATGTCACCTACTAGTCTCCCTAACCTGCTAACCATTCACCATCATCCCTACGCTACCTGCCACATCACCAAAAGAGATTAGCTTTCACACTTTCACATAGAAAAGGACAAAAACAAAAGAAGATTTATTTTAGTCATTTACATGCACAACAGTAGAATGTTTGATGCTTTGAATTTGCATGCTTATGATAGTAGGATTGCATACATGTCAACTTAGAATTATTTTGAAGCAAAGCCTCTTAGAAGTTAGTTATAAAATGGTGTGCTTTAGCATTTGATTTCAGTCTTTTTCCTTATTGCAGTAGACAAGCTTTTTATTAGAGTAGATTTCTCTTTCCCTCATTGGTAATCAAGCTTCTTCTAAATCCATAGAAGTCTGGTTTGAAAAACCTTAGTGGTCTATCGCTAGCTTAGCAGTGACAATGAGCAAACCCATCACATTTTCTTGTGTATACAACACTGTCACCTCCAAGCTTGTACGAACCCTGGGTTGATAAAGTAAAGTTGGTAGCCTCGGGAGTTGCAGCATTCTTGCTGCAATACTGGTGCTCATCACTTTTTAGCACCATTGTCGGGGAGGTTTCTGAGTAATATGTGATTACTTCTTTCTTTTTTCCATTTCTTGTCTCTGATATTCTGTTATTAGTTTGATTTATGCCGAAGTAATTTAGTTTTCTTTCTTTTCCATTCTGCATTCTTTTCTTTCCTTTACACTGCAAGTAATATTTCATTCAAGAAGTTAGTTTCTATTCATTCAATTAGTGTTCATACAGACTGCAATTTCAATTCTGCAATTATTTTCAAATCTTGAAAAAACACAAAACAAAAAGAAAAACACTTCTTTCATGCCTCGTAGGAATAGGGATAACTTAGGGAAAATTTTGGCAAATACTCCCACTGCTTCAAACAGCCGACCTTCCCTCCTCTTCGGTGGTTGTGAATTAGAGGAACCCTTAGGTGAGCAACTAGAGATATTTGAAGAGCCTACAGGGGGAGAAGAAGAAGAATAACCCATTCCAACTGAACTAATGGATGAAAATAGAAATGGAAGAGGAAATAGAGAAATAGTTGAGGGTACCTTCCCCATCATGGAAACTAATGGGAATACCAAGATGAAGAATATAATCCCCTCTTCCCTTCCTCATTTCCATGGCCTAACCTCAAAATATCTAAACACTTTCTTATTTGAGTTTTTTGTTATATGTAGAACCTATGATTACGCCATTGATGAGAAAAAGTTGAAACTATTCCCATCCACTCTCAAGGATGCATCTTTGCGTTGGTTCATGGGTTTACCTAGGGAGAGCATCACAACTTGGGCTCGGATGTAGCAAGCCTTCAACAACAAGTATCGAGACCACTATAGGTCTAAAGACACTAAAGAGGAAATTTTTAGGATGACCTTATGGCATGATGAATCCCTAGAGGATTATGAATAAGGATTCCATCTTAGCTACAAAAGGGCCAGGTGCACACTTGACCTTGAGTCATTGAAGCTAGTCCTACTTAGAGGGGTAAGGGAAGATCTTCTAGAAACCCTAAAATTTCTAGCGGGAGCGGAAATCTACCAGTTACCCTATGAGGATATCAAGACTGTCTTTAGAAACCATTCTAGGGTAGCTAGGAAAAAAGGTAGGGGTAGTCAACCTATGGTTAGTCCATCCTCTTCCAATACATCCATCAAGGGTGAAATTGGAAACATGCTGGAAGATTTCAAGAGTGAGATGCTACAAACCCTTCCCCTATAGATGGAAACTATGCACATTAAGAGAAAATAGGAGGAAGCAGAGAGAGCCTTATCCATTATCTTCCCTAGATGCACAAGGAGTCACCCTAGGAATGAATGTCCATTAAATCTGATTGAAGTTTGCTCAATCTGTGAAGAAAACGACTCCATAGACAAGTGTCCTTCTCTGCATGGACTAAAATTTGTATATTAGGGAGCTAAACAAGTGACTAAACAACTCTGCTATATAAGTTAAAGGAGACCTCATGGGCCTCAACCATACCAGCAAGGCATGCGAGGGTCCTCTTGTTATCACTCCAGGAAGCTCTCCTAGGTTGTAGCTCAAAGATTCCTGGTAACATATAAATCTTTAGTATCATTCTCGGAACTATTGGAATGGATGATGGTTTGTGTTATCACCCAAAAATTTTCAGAAAACATCATTGTGTCAACTCTGCTTTTGATCATGATTTCAAGGAGGTCTAAACGTAATTTTAGTCTTGATAAAAGGATAATTAACAGGGTTTGAAGTCTTAAAATGTCATCTTTCATTTCCAAATAAAGTCCTTTAGGTTCACTTCATGGTTAAATAGGTCACATTTTCCATTTAGAAGTCATTCCATTAATTTTGGGGTTAAATTGTTGCAATCATACAGGAATCCACAGTTTTGTAGCGCAGCTAGTTCAAAAAAGGTGATTTGCGCTACGAAAACAAGCTAATTTTGTAGCGCATTATGAGGAAAAACCCCTGTTTTTCTGTTTTTAGTAGTCAACTTCCAAGGGGGTTCCTGAGCAAGTGAAAATTCATTTTTGAAAAATGAAAGAGGTTTTTCTTACAAATATTCTTATCTACAAAAAAATCCTCCATTTTTGTAACAACTATTAGGGATCAAGAGATAGGAGCTCAGGAGTGCAACCTTCTTTTTCAAGAAAAACATAGTTATTTTTATTGGTTGATAAAGTGGTTGTTGCTTTCCACTCCCTCATTTTGTCACCTTTCACTCCACATTCGAATATCATTCCTTAAACAAGTTACCCAAGCTCCTCTCTATCATTTACTTTTCAACCTTTGCATGTATCAGTCAGTTGTCACCTTTGAAAAGTTAACTTTGTGACAAATAGCTTGTTGTCCAAAAAGTTCTTTACAACGGTCATATTTTTAAGAGGGCGGTTTGGCTTATAAAGGGAAATTGTCATGAAGTTGAAAGCATAAAAAGAAGGCTATGTGCTTGGATAGGAGCCTATAGAGCTTTAACAAATCATGGATGACCTCAACTTCACACCAGCTTTCATCGAAATAGGTTACATGTATTTCTACCAGGAGCTGCAAGGGGATTTGTGTGTTTCTTGGACTGTTTTGAGCTGTTTGTTTCAAAAGGAATTTTCAGGCAAATGAAGATGAGTTTCAAAAATATGAAGGATATCTTTTCTAAGATCATAAAAAGGAACAAAAACCTCTTTCAAATTTCTCCCAGGTGCTATGAATTTAGAGACTCGAAGTTTCCTTTGAGACTTATTTTGAGAATTCTGATTTTTTCCTGTTTTATACATGATTTTATAATGCAGATTCCGGACATCTAAAGCTGGTTTTCAAAAACCTAAGAGATGTTTTTCTAAAAAATATTCTTTCTACAAAAACCACCTCCATTTTTGTAACATCTATCATGAATCAAAAGATATAAGCTCTGTCTCAACACCTATTTTTCAGAAAAACAGTGCAGAAAATGATAAATTTATAGGTCAATCTTTCATTAAGGTGAAGACCAAATTTTGAGCAAAAACACTTTTAAGGTCAAGTTGTTATGATTTTTTATGTTGACACCAATCCTTGAAGAATTTTAAATATCTTCAAACTATAAATTTTGAAAACTTTGTTAAAGGGAGCATACCTAGCAGTTTCATAGCGTGCTACAAAAATGTTGAAGGTGAATTTTGGGCATTATATGCATGTATTTGGGAGGTAAAGGCTGTTGGTTTTCAAATTTTGGTGTTGTTGATGGAAATATTAAGATCACAGATGAAGACTTAGATTGAAAAGTAGAAGAAAGAATGGTCAAAGAAGAGTTTTATAGTGGTATAAAAGTTGCACTACGAGAACAAGCTATTTTCGTAGCTCAAAACAGAGTTTTAACAACAAGGTTAGATTTCATCATTAGTGTTGGGTAGAGGGAGAAAGGTAAAAAATGCTTAAAGTAGTCCCACATTAGCAAACAAAGAGTATCAGATCAGTCATTTGACAAGTGGAGATATTCAGTTAAAGGAAGAATTTGAAGACACTAGTCTACATGTGCCAGGTCATCAAACGGATATCTCCTTAATGATAGGCAGAGTAACTTCATGAAGGCAATCAAAATATTAATGTTTGGTTGATGGCTAGCATGGTTAAAATATAGGATTCCTTCCGAGGAAGATTTGGATCAGTTTGGTTTAAATGTAATAATTAGGTGTTTGAATCATAGTAGGGCTCTAACTCTTAAATCGAATAGGTGTTAGTCCTAGTTTTATGAATCTAGTTAGTAGATAGATTTGGTGTCAATTGTAAAGTCTATTGGTCTAGCCACTTGGCAAACTTGTTGTAAAGGCTAGATGCCTATAGGTATGTAAACTTCGATGTATAGAAAGGTTGGTAATTTCATTAGCAAAAGAAAATTGTGTTATTGTAAGAAACTGTGGTTTTTCAAACTTAATATAGAGATCAATTTGACTACTCAAGATTCACAAGGAGTTTATGTGTTTGATGTTCTTATGGCCTTTCTTCAATTGCTTATTTGTAGTGGTATGAGCTTGTGATACTTAGAATTCATTGGAAGATGCTCTAACTTCCTTCACATGCTTGTAAACTATGTTGATTCACTGTGTTACTGTTTTATTTATAAACCTAAACTCTAAGTGCCTTGACTTCCATGTTTTACTGATCATGTTGTTTTGTTGAAGACTATTTTTACTCCATAGCTCAATAGATGTTTTCTAATCTTTGATTCAACCAGTCAACTAGTTATACATTTGTCCATGTTTGTTCATAGAGTTAGCCATCTAATCATTAATAAAAAATCTTAAACCTACTAAGAGAGCCCTCTCAGGTTGAGGAGGCTAAGCCTCAACCAAAAGATTGGTTTGAAAGATTTACTCAGAGTCTACTTGATCAACAGCTTATCAGGGTCAGATTTTGTGATAACAATTTGGATCAAGTCAGATGACTGTTTCAACTCTGTTTTCACTCAAGACATGCATGAACACCCTCAGCTTTAAAAGGTTTTAGACCACTGATGCTCAATAGCTTATAAATTCAACGGATAGATGGAGAATACTGACTGTACCAGCAGATGCATACATAAACACATACGAATGGCTAGCTACAGAAAGTAAATGAAGCTTTATGAATCTAACTTATCAACGCAGAGATAAGATGACAATTATCTAGCATTAGACACAGAAGAAAACATGAATAACCCATTCAAGTGCAAGCTTAGAATAGAGGGAAAGATGGGGATTGAACATATAGCATCAAAAGAAGCTTGTATTACTGGAATGAAGATGAGACACTAAGAGGAGCAGAGCTTCACAGTCTCCAAAAGTTGAACCTTTGTTTCTTCTAGCTTTCAGCCATTTATAGGCTTTTTACAATGCTCCCAAGTTTTCTGAGGCTCGAGAGGTCTTAATCTATCCCCTCTGGCTTCTAACTACTTGATGCCATGACTCGCAACACATGAGATTATAGGTCTCTTTTTCTAACAACATAGTAACCAAATTTTGGTAATTGTGCCTCACTATCAGGTGGCTCGCTTGTGCCAATGATGTTCCATGACCATTTCTATTGGTTCTATTGTGTTGCGCTATGGCTTTTTCCCTTTTCGGCCATCTGTCTCTCGACCTCTGTCTACTCGAATCCCCCTTCTAGCATTAGAAATAAATGCTTAATGCAGAAAGGGGAGGTGGCCACCTATTCTGCAGCATAAGAGTGCCTTGGGCCTTTCGAACCCCTAAACCAGTCGCTTCCTGTTGACACAGAGAAATGCTTTTCACTATTAAATTCTACCAAAAATCTATTCATTCCGGACTTCAAATATCCTCAAATCTAGTCTATTTTCCTATTGGGTCCAACTTTATAGCGATATCACATCTCCACCATTAATCTGGGAGCTCTAGATCTAATGGTTGTGATCCATTTCAGGCGACCATTTCGTATGGGAGTTAACCGCCTGATGAGGGTGGTTTTCTCTCTCCTCAGCCTGGACACGCGGAAACTGTTGTATGGGATTTGGCGGAGCCCGACCCAAACCACTTATCTCCTTTGGCTCTCCCAAAATCCTGCTTGTTTTTTGATTTCCCTTTATATTTGAAAATACATTAAAATGTGAAAATATCGCTTTATTAGACTTGAAATGGTGTTCAACAGCATTAATAAACCCCTTCGAGTTCATAATCTCGCATTAGCACTTCATCCTTTGTATTTCATTTAATAAACAAAATACACAAATACAAAGGAAAAAGGCATTTCCCAGACCTCAATATATATATAATATGGTTCATAATGTTAAACGATCCAATAACCACTATCGCACACACACACACACACCACACAGATATATATATATATATATATATGTGTGTGTGTGTGTGTGTGTGTGTGTGTGTGTGTGTGTGGGTGTGTGTGTGTGTGTGTGTGTGTGTGTGTGTGTGTGTGTGTGTGTGGTGTGTTTGTGTATGTGTGTGGTGTGTGGTGTGTGTGTGTGTGTGTGTGTGTGTGTGTTGTGTGTGTGTGTGTGTGTGTGTGTGTGTGTATAGGCCCCGCTCCATTGTGTTTGTCCAATTACGATATCGTGATGTGATTAATCACAATCGCATATCACTCATGCCTTGGGATGATGTAAGCATTCTTTGCATTTTTTGATAGTGATCCTATGATGCAACGTGGGTCGTCGATCTGCGCGCTTGACCGATGGTCCTAGTTGACTCCGCTGGTTGCCATCACAAGCTTCATATGGTCCATGTTGATTGCCACCGCTGATCATATCTAGACTGTTGATCGGCTAGATCTGATGGATACTGTGCATTTCACTGTTCAGACCTTTGATACTCAGTTTTTTCGCTGTTTCATTGGGTTTTTGCCTCCCGATAGTGTTTTTCTACCATTCTAAGGGTTCTTCTCATGTGATTGTTTTGATCTTTGGCCTAATTTTACTAGCTTTTGAAGACTTAGAGAGAATATTTGGATCCATTTTGAGCTACATGCCAACAAGGCTAACAATGGCTCCTTCTAGGGATGAAAGCCTCCCTATGAGGTTTCAAGAACTGTAGACTACTACCTTTCCAGTAAATCCCAAAACAAATTTATCTCCTAGTGTTCCATTGGGCATGGATTTTATTTGCATAAAAAACAAAAAC
Source organism: Pinus taeda (assembly GCA_000404065.3). NCBI lineage: Eukaryota > Viridiplantae > Streptophyta > Pinopsida > Pinales > Pinaceae > Pinus > Pinus taeda. The sequence goes on from APFE031377726.1 coordinate 125,732, forward strand.
TAAAAAAATCTATTATTAAAGTCTTAAAGCCCTATATGAAGTAAAGTTTCAAAAACTGCCCATTGACGAGGCCATCAAAAACACCTTCCCCCTCTAAATTGTGCAAAATGAAAGTGTTGTTCATCTGAACATAAAAAATGATAAAGGGTCCTATCCATAAGGCATCAAATTTACCATGGTTTCCATTCTTTTCCTTCAATGCATCCCATTTGAGAACCCAGTCACCAACCTAAAAACGGTCCATGTTTGCTTTCCTATCAAAGGTTTCTTTGATCCTCTTCTAATGAATTCTTGACTTCTCAACCAATTGTTCTATGTTCTGCTATAATTCAACCAAGTTACTCATTCTCCTCACTATATCATTCTCTTCATCATTTTCTTCTTGCAAGAATGTGGCCATGGGGAGAATCAGCTGGATCGAAAAAATAACATCAATGCCATAAACCAACTTAAATGGAGAATTTCCTATGGACTTCTTGTTGGTAACTCTGTCAGCCCACAATGCAAACTTCAACTTGGAATCCCATCTCTTTTTGTTGTCCTCCAACAGTTTTCTGATTATCCTTACAAGACTCTTGTTAGATGATTCTTCCACACCATTGCCTTGAGGATAATATGAGGTAGAATGCACCAATTGAATGCCCATGGATTCAGTCATGTCCACCAATTCTTTTGCCTTAGAAGTTGCTACATTATCAGTGACTAGTTTGGTTGGGCAACCAAATCTAGTGAAAATATTCTCATTCAAGAACTTTATGACAACTTGATGATTAGCATTCTTAGTGGGTATAGCCTCAATCCACTTGGTGAAATAATAAGTGGCTACAAAGATCCATTTGTGCTAGCCACTAGAATGTGGGTTGATCTCACCTATAAAGTCCAAGCCCCACTGCTTGAAGGGACCATTGACATGCACTGGCTTCAATGGTAGAGCTTTTAGCTATTGTCTTCCTGCAAACCTCTGACATTTGTCACAAGAATTCACAAAAGAAAACACATTAGAGAACATAGTAGGCCAATAATACCCATCTCTCATGATCTTGTGGGCTGTAGTTTTCCAATAATGATGCCCTCCACAGATGCTAGAATGGAACTGGTTTGTGACATCCACAGATTGTCCTTTGTTTAGACATCTCAAGGGGATCCCTGATGGGTTCTTTCCAATAGAGCAGGTTTTCATTAATGTAGAATTTCGCTGATCTGAGCTTAATGGCCTAGGCTTGACTCGAGCTAAGCCCTAGAGGGACTTTTAGCTTTTGCAAAAAATGAACTATGTTGGAATACCATTCACAGGTGGCTAGATTTTCAGCCAAAGACTGATTTTGCTCTGCTTCCTCTGTCCACTCACCACCTAAATTTGAACGCATGCAATTCATGTCTAACAAAATGAAATTTTCCTTAGCCATAAGCTTAGCCAAGCCCTGGCCTTTGACATGCTTGGTGGGCTTCACCTCTATGTTTAACTCTATGAATTTTGCAATCCATTTAGCTTTCTTTCTATCAATATCTGGTTGAGTTAGGACATCTTTTATTGAGGCTGAAGGTACATATGCAACCACTTTGGAATGTTGAATATAAATTTTGAATGCATTTAAAGATTTTATGAGAGCATAAGCTTGTTTTTCAATAAGGTCATACCTTAGTTCAGAATCCCTCAGAGTTTTGTTGAAAAAGGCCACAGGGTGCTCTACTCCTTCATCATTTTTCTGCAATAGAACTGCTGCAAGTGTATCATAAGAGGCAAAAGAGAAGATATAAAACTCCTTGGTGTAATCTAGGTTGATTAGAGTGGGAGCTTCCATGATAGCTTGTTTGATGGCTTCAATAGAGTTTCATGCAGCATCTGTCCATTTTATTTATGATCCTTTCTTCAGCATGGAAGTGATGTGCTTCACTAGCTCTGCAAAGTTTGGAATAAATATCCTGACAAAGTTGATCTTACCCAGGAAAGATTGAATGTACCTTTTTGATGTTGGTATAGACAATGTCTGAATTTCTTGAACTCTTGCTGGATCAATCTTCACACCTTCAGCAAAAACAATATGTCCCATAAGTTTGCCTTCTTCTAGAGCGAACTGTGACTTCTTTGGGTTCATAGAACTTCCAAATTGTCTTCACTTTAGAAACACTTGCTTCAAATGTTGCAAATGGTCCTTGTGGGTGCTGGAAAATATTGTTACGTCATCAAGGTAAATAAGGACAAACTTGTCCTTCTCTCCCACAAAGGCTATGTCCATGGCCCACTAAAAAGTAGCCCCAACATTCATCAGTCCAAAAGGCATTTTGGAGTACATGAAAGTGCCCCAAGGAGTAGTGAAGGTAGTCTTTTCCTGATCTTCTGGATGTAAAACAATCTGATTGTAACATAAAAATCCATCTAGGAAATACATGACTCTAGTCCCTGAAACTTTTTGCAGCAAGTGTTCCATCTTAGGCAGGGGGTAGTTGTCCTTTTTAGAGCATTTGTTTAAATGCCTGAAGTCAACATAAAGCCTGATTTCTCCATTCTTCTTTCTTACTACCACAAGGTTAGCTATCCACTTTGAATATCTTAGGGGAACTATGATCTTGGCATCCAACAGCTTCTTGATTTCTTTCTCAATCAAAGGCAACAACAAACGGATGATAGGTCTTAATTTCTGCTTAAAAGGGATGGTGTTCTTCTCTAGCGGAATCTTATGCTGAATGATATTGGTGTCATAAGTCTTAAGATCATTGTATTCCCAAGCAAAAATATCAATAAATTGTTTCATCAGGGTGCAATACTCAAAACTTTGGGTAGAAGACAAGTGAGTGGAAAAATTTATGTACTTTGAATGGGCTGGACTCCCTACATTATGTTTATGAATAGCAGACTTATTTTATTTATTGGCAGACTTATAAGGTACATCATTATGATCAAACAACTTCTCTGGGGGCACCAATCCTTTGGGTATATGGTTACTAGGTAGCTGAACAACGATGTCCTGACCAATCTTGTCCTTTAGCTTGGATTGGTTTCATTCTTCCATGGTTTCGTTTTCTTGGTCAATGTGTATTTCAGAAAATTCATCAACGACTTGTAAAAAACTATTAATTTCATCATCATCTTCAAAAAATTTCCAGTATTTGACATTTTTAGGCAGAGATGGTCTATATTTCACCTGAACTTCATAAGTCAATTTAGGAGGCAAAGGAGGAATAAACGTGCTAGCAGACATAGCAAGGGAACTAACAAGTTGGTTCTTCATTCTCGGGATGTACGAAATGCTGAAAATATTAAAAGAGTCCTTGAGCTTCCATACCTCATCTCTATATTCTTTTAGCCTTGGATGCTTTGCTCGGAAAGTTTTGTTGACCTACTGAATGATAAGGTCTACGTCTCCAAACACCTTCAGACCTTTGATGCCCATTTCTTTAGCAGCGTTTAAGCCCACTATCAAAGCTTCGTACTTTGATATGTTATTTGTGACCTGAAAAGCTAACTTGGAAGATAAATGAATGCATTCTTTTGTGGGGGATACAAGGACTACACTTTCCCCTGCAGCTTCCTTAGAGAAATCTCCATCAAAGAACATGTCCCAAATCTGTGGGCCTTCTTCCTCTGTGATCTAGCAAACTGGTTTCTTAAGCTGCATGGAGACCAACTGGAATTCTTTAATCTAAAGAATACATGCTCCAAAATCAATGTCAATAGCATAAATGGGATGATTAGTGGGATTCCTTTCATCACTGATGACATAAGCCAACTGAGCCTCTCTGTATAATCTCCTACTCTCACCTCTGAAAACTAGGAAAGTAGCATAGGACAAATCATTTTGCAATGTTCCACCTAATCTCTTGATCCAGCCTCTGGAAAACAACATGATAAACTTGGGGGGTACATATGCTACCACAACATCCATCATCATGCTTTCCATGGGCAACATAGACAAGTTGATGGCTAGATCTTTGATTAATCCCAGACATTTCACCTTTCTAGAGTCAAAAGAAAACAGGTCATGATAAGGCTTGGTAATTTCAAGACCCAATTCATCCATGATAGCCTTGGGCATTAGATTATGGCTGGCTCCCATGTCTAGAAGGCAGTTGTGAAGGATTTTGTCATGAATAGTCAATGATACATAGAATGATAGGGAGCTATCATCATAATTTTCAGTCATTGGGCTGAGAACAACAGCTAGTTTGTCATCTTGCACATTTACATAGTCAGTAGAGGCTTGGATGGATTTAGGCTCAAGGGCCTTGAGGATAGATCTTTTGAAGGACTCATTCTTCACTAGTTCAATCAGAAGTATAGGTATTCTTAGCTTCTGGATTTTTGATTCGAAATTGACCCAGGTTCAGAAGATCTATTAGCCAAACAAATCTCGCACTACCAGCCCTTTCGGCAACAGTCCGCTGAGTGTAGAATGAAGTCTCACCCGAGGTAGTAGGGGAGGGTGCTAGAACCTTGTTTATGCACCCTTGGGATGTCTTGGTGTGGTCTAGAGGGGCCGCGAACCGTTCTGCGGCCTCAGGCTACTCTGTACTGCTATCGATCTTCTGCGTAGGTCTGCACAAATGCACTTTCTTATTAATGAATTTATTACTGATCTGATCTTCTTCTTACAGTCTTTAAGAAAACATTTAACAATAAAACCCAGTGCACTCAATCATAATTAACAAAAAAAGACAGTGCATAAATTCAGAACATAAGCAACATATAGATTCGCAATAAATCACACAATGTTTCACAATTCTTATCTTTATTTATCTTCTTTCAATACAACCAGATCTGCCCTGCGCACTCAACTACAGGGGTCCACACACACAGCCACAGACTCTACTAGGCCTCTGTGCACACAGCTACAAAGCCTCTATCTATCTACCAACACCCTTGAGTTAGACTTACAGACGTAGAGCAACTATTACTTCCAAAAGCTCATAACACATCAGCTCTTCTCAAAACTACCTTTTACCCTTGGAGCCTCGCTCTATTTATACATCCCCATGGTCCGTAGACCATGCGCAAGCTAACTCACTTCCTATTATTTTATATTATTTTTGGGCGGACAAACCTTTGACTCGACCTATTACATTTCACGGTCCATGCATTTCGTAGAGCTTTTCACAATATCCTTACCCTGACTTATAGGCTTTAAGCCCCAGAATCCTTACACGGGGCCTCCATTACCCAACAAGCCCCAAAAACAATCATCGTGACTCATCCTGAGTCACTCATCGGTGTGGTGATATGCATTGCCAAGGCTTCACGATCTACCATCCCTGTGAGTGATGCACTACGTTCTGTTGCTCCCTCTTTGTCTCCTGCAACTCTTCTTCTAGCTCCTGCCCCATTACCTCCACTAATTCACACAATCAATGATACTCATTCTGATCTGCTCGGTTAACACAAAGCACCCCCTCATAGGATTTTAGCTCAAGTTGGGGTGCCATATATGGGGACTCTTTGTGTCAACGCCACAAGTTTCCAATTTCTGGTCTACTATATGTATTGTCTGTTGCAGCTTGTGTTGCAATTTTGCAAGAAAATTGTTGTTGTCTGCGAGATCCCAATATTCAAGGTGCATCAGAGATGAACTGTTAACTACAATTCCATCATTTTTCTCCATATTCACAGTCTTTCCCTTATCTGTTATGGGTTGTCGACCAACCCATGGGTTAGGCAGCGACATCTAGACTAGTTCTACTTCGTGTCTAAGAGTTTCCGGCACATCCCCTACTGTCGGTGCTGAACTCTGTGCAGTGCCCGTGGCCATCGATTCCACATTATGTAGAAAGTTCTGCATCTCCATTGGCCATATTACAACCCCCAGGCTTACTCCTTTAGCGTCAATAATGAACAGTTCCATACGGATGGAAAGGCCCAATAGCTTACTTCTCTCGAAACCACAAATCATTCAGCAGATGCCCCCTATGATTTATAAGCGTTTTGAAATTCAAATTCAGTAGTTCCCTCCTTTTCTGGTGCAATAACATTATGCCTACAGTAGATCGTTCTGGATCTGGCTCATACCGTGTCTCTTAATTGCCCACTACCCACTCCCTTTCACCATAACTCAGACATCTTTTCATGAACAATGTCAGCGACGGTCACCTCTCTGCTTGTCCACACAACAATGCAGCCCCTTCTACCGCAACTGCGATCCTTGTGACATACCAATGCTACATGCACCCTTGTTGTCACGTAGCTCCCTCACAGACTTCTTTATCATCCCGCACTCTCTTTAAAGAGCCTGGAGCAGTGAGACTATCCTTCGGTCGGTTAGTTAGGCGGTCAGCCCACCCATGTAGAGCTTCAGATGACTGCCATTTACTCTGCCTAGGAAAGGCTCTCCATTCAACTTGGCAAGCTGGACTCTGCCTCCATATGTGACTTCTTTGACTACATAGGGTCTTAGCCAATGCATTCAGAGCTTTCCAGGGAATTTCTCAAACTTGCTATCATATAGTAATACTAGATCATTTTCTTTGAATGTGCGCATCTTGATATGGCGATCATGCCAAGCTTTTTCCTGTTGCTTTTGTACCTGCTAATGGAATCCTTCCAGGAACCATTCCTCCTCAAGATCTTCCAATTGCGCGATCCTCTCCTCCAAAGCCCCATAGTCTGCCATGCCTATTGTCACTGCTATTCCCAAAGTAGGTACAATGTATTCCATTGGCATGATGGCTTCCTTTCCATAGACTAACCGGAAAGGTCTCTAGCCGGTCAACTTCTTGCATGTTGTTTGGTATGCCCATAACATAGTAGGTATGTACAAATCCCAATCATTTCACTATGCATTACATACCTTTGTCAATGGAGCCTCCAAAATCTTATTAAATGCTTCAACAGTCCCATTTTCTTGTGAATGGTATGGCGTACTTTGTTGATGACATATCTGGAACTCCTCAGTGAGCGCGCTGATAGTTTCATTCAGGAAGTGCATTCCGGGATCGCTCATTAGAATTTTTGGACATCCAAACCGTGTTAACACATTCTCGAACAAAAATTTCACAACTGTAGCGACTGTGCAGTCATTAACTGGCTGAGCTTCCACCCATCGGGTCAAGTATTCTGTCGTGGTGATGATATAGCGTGCCCCTATCTTTCCTTGAGGTGTGATAGGCCCCACAAAGTCAATCACCCATTTTTTGAATAGTTTCAGCATCATCTGTGGCTTGAGCGACATTTCATCCCTCTGTGATGGTTTCCCAGTTCGTTGACATATTTCGTAGGCCCGACAGTATGCTTTTAAGTCTTGATGTAGAGTTGGCCACCATAGTCCAGTGTGAAGAATCTTCTGTGTTATTTTGCGTCCCACATAATGTCCTCCTGCAACCCCCCATGTTCTTTGGCAAGAATCTGTCCTCGCTCGAATTTAGGTACTTATCTACGTAATATTTCATCATTGCCCATTTTGTAGAGATGCCCTGCAATAACAGTAAAATCTGTTGCACGTATCACCAATTCTTTCTTTTGCTGAACAAAATATCCTTGCAGTGTGGTTCCTATGGTTAAGAAGTGGATTATATCCTCAAACAGGCCATCTGCGATGCATACTTCATAAAGTTGTGCATCAGGTAGTCCTTCCTCTAAGTTTGTGGGCTCTTCTCCGTTCTCAATTCGGGACGGGTGATCTGGGCCTACGTTTAGACATCCTGGCTTTACAATGACTTCAAAATCATATTCTTGAAATAATAATAGCCACCTACAAATGTGCCCCCCCAACACAGGCTTATTCACTAGGTATTTTAGCGCGGAGTGATCAGTATACATCTTAAAGTGTCCTCCGAGTAGATAGTGGCGGTATTTCTGGAGCACGTATACCATCACCAACCCCTTATGCTTAGTAGTGGAGTATTTCTTCTTCACTTTGGACAGTCATGGACTTGCGAATGTGATCAGGTGATCAATTCCTTTCCACTCCTTCCAACGTGAGTACAACACCCAACACGATACATGATGTGTCAACATGCACATGAAATTCAATGTCCCATTTCGGAAAGACAAAAATGGGAGTTGATTCCATCTTCTCCTTGAGAGTCTCCAAACTTTTGTTACATTCCTCATTCCAACAGTAAGTAGCGTCCTTTTTCAACAACTGTTCCACTAGTGTCATGATCTGTGCATAGCTCTTAATGAACTTACGATAGTAACCAGTGTGTCCCAGCGTGGCACGTAGTTGTTTGACACTGTGCGGTGCTTGTAAATTGAGTATTACAGCAATCTTTGTTGGATCCACCATCACGCCTTGCTCATAGACCACATGGACGAGAAAGTTCCCAAAGGGGATGAGGAAAGTACACTTCTTTAGATTTAGTGCAATATGGTGCCATTGGCAACTATCTAGCATTAACCGTAAGCTCATGATATGCTTCTTGACTAGCCCAAATATGGTCAAATCATCAAGATATACTTCCAAGAACTTATGTATAAATTCCTTGAATTTAGCTACAATGACGTGTGAGAATATCGCCAGTGCATTCTTCAGTCCAAAGGGCATCACAGTGTACTGAAATAGCCCCATTCAATGGCAAATGTTGTTTTACTCCTATCCTCCGACGTGATCTTGATCTAGTGTTACCTCGAGAAACCATCCATGAAGGAGTAGGCATCCTATCCACCAACATTTTCCAGTACCTCATCTGTAAATGGCGTCGAGAATGGATCGTTAACACATGCATTGTTGAGCTTCCTAAGATCCACACAGATGTGAATTTCACCCTTCTATTTTTTCTCCTATAACCACCATAGGAATTACCCGGTCAAATTCTTCCACTAGTTCAATTATTCCTGCTGCAATCATTTTATCCAACTCATCCCGAACCTTTGCTTTGTATTTTGGATTCAACTAATAAGGTCGTTGCTTGACTAGCTTCACTTTTGGTTTTAGGGTTATCTTCATCATTCCCAGGTCACCGAGGATCCTTTTTAACTCCATGATTTTAGTCAAGAATAAATCTTGATATTCTCGAAGTAACTTGACCACCTTCTCCACTGTGGCATCATCCCAATAGTCCCCAAGTGTTGCATACTTTGATTCCTCCTCTGTACCAATGTTTACTTGTTTCGTTTTCAATGGTGCAACGATGTCGGGATCCTCAATTGCTGGTCCACAAACCTGGCGACTCCCCTCCGTTTCTCGAATATTGATGTTTCTGGGGTCATCATCTTCTTCTTCTCCCAGCACATTGTAGCATTCTAGGGCGTGGCTCAACTAATGCGACCAATCTAGCTGCACTATTTCCTCTGGTTCCAGTGGTACTTTGAAAATGGTAGCCTTCACAACTTGCAACACATCATCAACAGTATCCATCCATTGGTCTTCAAATAAGAATGTTAATAAAAATCCTTCACACAAGATATCCCATTCACCTATACCATGTCGAAGTTCTATTTTAGTATACCAGTTCCTTGGGATGACATCCAGGGTATGATAAAATAAGTGTACCTGCTCCGGATGGGGTTCTTCTCCATAGGCCTGGGTCCATTTGGTGAGGTGCACACACGGGTCATCGCGTCCATAGTATTTCTCAGTTATTCATAGTTCCAGCTTCCCAAAACTTATCTGCATCATCCACCTGCAGCCACACCAATCTTCAAAAGTTCCTTCATTTGTTCCCCACCAACACGCAGGCGTTGCACGTAACACCCATTTTAATGCATCGAACCACTAGTGTTCTGGTACTACACCCTCAAACTTGGTCAAGAATTCGTCCACTGTTGTCAACCCATCATACATTGGCAGTTCTCGATCCTGAGCTTTAACACAATACAGTGACCTAGTCATCATATTGCAGTTTAACGTTGTTACCCCATTCAATCTATTATGCCATCATTTGTCTTCTTCATTTGAATCTGAAATGCAGGCTTCTATGCGTTCCCACAATATTCTTCCTTCTGTAGTCAGATTTACCCAATCCTGATCACATGTCGTTATCTTATATATATGATCCAAGTCCTCCTCACTTCCATCGTTGCTTATGGGTTCAGTGTAGTGCGCTCCTTCAGCCAGGTCTAGCGGAATGACTACACGTAGGGACTTCTTCTCAAATATCATCTTCTGGTTCTTTAGATTGATGACTCGATTCATATCCATGGCCCAGTCTATCCCCAATAATGCGGAGTAAGGGTTAATTTCATCCACAATTTCTATTACCTCAAAATCTGTTTGTGTGCTCGTGCCTTCTATATCCACTGTGACTCCTTGCAATCTCCCCATGGGCAAGATCTTTTGTTGGTTTTCCATCCATAATTGAATAGGAGACCACTATAATGTGGGCCTACCCATGTGTTCCTATGTCTGCTTAGGTAGCATGTTTGCATCCGAGCGTAAGTCCAGAATGATCTGATCCATCTCATAGTCGTCGATCTACACTATTAATTGCATTTCCCGTCCAGTGTGCAAATCATTTTTTCCTAATTTCTGGATCATGCAAGGTGCTCCTAGCCTTGTACACCTAGTTATCAGCTCTTGTAATCCCTTAACCACATGATTATCATGTAGCCACTTCATACATGTATCTAAAAAGGTAGTTAGCATCGAAGGATCCATTTCCTGCTTGGTTTGATCCTCACTACTTGAAGTAGAGACCTCCGTGAAGCTCTTCTTAGATTCCATAAACATCCTCCTCATGTGCTCCAAGTTGAACTCATGCTGCTTTGTAGGGTTTTTGCGAACCCCTAGGCCTACCTCAATTAATTTCCCCTTATCTTCCCCTATAGCCGTGCCACTTCTGAGTATCATGTTCACGTTGGGGTCTTCCTCGCATGGTTCGGATCTCATCATTTGGACATTCTGCATCATCATAGGTTGTGCTGCCCTCTTCTCACATATATGTGCTATTAGTTTGTGGAAATCTATCATTTCATTATCAAACTACTCGCAGTAGGGGCACGGTATTCTAGTCGGGTTGGTACAATCATGCGCATAGTGCCCTAGTCCTCCATAGTTGTAATAGATTACCTACCCTCGGCCCCTTCATAGCCCCATTCCTCCCCGTCCTTGTCCTCATCCCTGGAACCCACTGTGCGGTTTCATTGCGGCTGGATTCTGACCTCGTGCCTCAGTCTGCATCCTATAGGAAGGTGAACAATCCATCAATAATTCATAACTATGGCAGTCTCATTCCTCGTGGCCCACCAATCTGCAAAAATTGCAAAATAGTTGCTGGGGGGTCTGGGTAAACTTTTGCGGTAGGTGATAGTTGTCTATGTTGTGCTTTCCTCCCACTTGATATATTGTACACCAGAGCAAGGGTGTCCCGCTTGGCCCCACCTATGCCCCTGGTTACAACGGAATTGGTCCCCCCACTGCCAAATAGTTTGCAAAGACCAGACAATGATCCTTATCATGGCCCTGGCTTCTAGATTTTATGCACCACACTTCCTCCTATGCTTCTGGCCCGGGTGCATTTTCTTGTTTCAAACTCTAGATTTCTAAACACAGGTTTTGTATTTGCATGTGGATCTGCTGAACTCCCAACCCAAGATCCTATATTGGAGTCTCATGCAACCTCATCGCTATCTCTAATGCTTCAGCCTGGGTCGAGATCTTCTACTGTGATAGCGCCGTCCATAGATGTGGTACTAAAGATGCCACAAACCACGCGTGGTGCTGCCCATCTGCTAGCATCATGTTAGCCTCTCGGATTGTACTTTTTAGTCTCTAATCTAGGTCCCAAGGGGTTTCTCCTGGCAGCATCACGATCTCCTTAAATCCAATGATCGAATGTGTCTCTAATTTTAGTAGCTAAACTCTTTGTTCAATGTATCCCGAATCTCTGTTATCCCAGCATTTGGATGATCGCTAGAGTACTTGATATACCAAGTCAGTGCGCAGTCCTGTAGCGCACTCACTAGTGTAGCCTTTTTAATATTATCATTCGTAACTCCATGCACTTCCCATACTACCTTTACTACAAACCAAAACTATTCTGGATCTTCGCTTTCTACTCCTTTGAATACTAGCAACTTGATCACGCTTGCCATGTTTAACTTCTAGTTTGCGCACGGGTGAGCTAGAGCCCACTACGAACTCGTACTGCTTCTGATTCAGCCAATATTCAATCTCTTTCTTCTAGGGTTTCAAAATTCCGACATCAGACATCCCTTAGGTAGATCCTAGTCCAAGCAACACAACCATTTTTTGACTTGTTGGGGCTTGACCCAAGTTTGGAAGAGTTATTAGCCAAACAAATCCCGCACTACTGACCCTTTCGGCAATAGTACGCAAAGTGCGGACTGAAGTCTCACCCGAGGTAGTAGGGGAGGGTGCTGGAACCAGGGTTCCACACCCTTGGGATGTCTTGATGTGGTCTGGAGAGGTCACGAACCGTTCTGCGGCCTCACGCCACTCTTCTGCGTAGGTCCACACAAATGCACTTTCTTATTAATGAATTTATTATCGATCTAATCTTCTTCTTACAATATTTAAGAAAAAATTTAACAATAAAACCCAGTGCGCGCAATCATAATTAATAAAAAAAACAGTGCATAAATTCAGAACATAAGCAACAGATAGATTTGTAATAAAACACATAATGTTTCAACAATTCTTATCTTTATTTATCTTCTCTCAATACAACCAGATCTGCCCTACACACTCAGCTACAGGGGTTCGTGCACACAGCCACAGACTCTACTAGGTCTATGTGCACACAGCTGCAGAGCCTCTATCTATCTACCAACACCCTTGACTCAGACTTACAGACATAGAGAAACTATTACTTCTAAAATCCCATAACACATCAGATCTTCTCAAAACTACCTTCTACCCTTAGAGCCTCACTCTATCAGGCTGACTCACTTCCTATTATTTTATATTATTTTTGGGCAGACAAACCTTTGACTCGACCTATTACATTTCGCACTCCATGCATTTCAAGGAGCTTTTCACAATATCCTTACCAAAACTTATAGGCTTTAAGCCCTAAAACCCTTATGTGGGGCCTCCGCTATCCAACAACTGCCGATCGTTTCTGCTTATTAGCTTGTTGTATTGCAGGGACACTAGCTCTTTGAACAGGAGTTTCCTTGGAATTATTTATCTTTGACCTTAGATCATATCTGTGCCGATCTTCAATTTACAAAACAACTTCACCATCCCATTCTTGTTTGATCTGGTCATTGAATAATGACTTTTCATAGGCAGCTAAGTAAAAACGTAGGCACTGCCTTTGTCTTCTAGACAATGGATCTCATCATCTTCTTCAAACTTCTCTTCTTCCATGACTACATTATGCAAAGGGGTCTTCACCCTTTGGTCTTCATTATCGTCTTTGCTTCTTTGCAAAATCTGCAACTGTTCATTAGCTCTTCTATATGGATTTGGATTTCTAGGAGCAAAGGTATTAGGAAATCTTCCTTTCCCAGCGTGTTTCTCAACCTTTAGTTTGGAGATTTCAAAGGCTAATGACTCTATCATCATCTTCATTTTATCTATCTTGGGATCTGAAGATGATGAAGATTCGCCTCTCTGTCTCCTTCTATCAACGTTCCCCTTGAGCTTCTCTGCATCCATGATCAGCCAAAGTAGCACATCACCTCTCCCTCAATAGTAGACAGAAGTCAGAATCAAAGGCACTGACATAGGTGAGTTTAGCAGAGGTAGTGGTGGGCTTAACTTCAACTGGTATCTTGTTGTACATACGTTAAACCTCTTATTAAAATAAGACAACAACTCACCATTTTCCCTGTTTAAATTCCCAAACTCGGTGTGGTAGTAGAGTAGATCCTTCTTATCCCCCAATGCTTTAGGAATGCATCATCTAAAGCCTCAATATCTACTATAGATCTTGGGGTCAGTTCTCTGAACCATTTTCTAGCCTCTCTATCTAGACTTTCGATAAAGACTCTCATCCATACATCATCTTCACTAATGTCCAGGTTATCAACATAGCTATAGAATGATTCAATATGTTCTTCAATTGTGACACCTTCAATCCCAGTGAACTTAGGCATATACTTATGATATTCTCCAGTAGGCATGGCATTCAAAGGAGCGGGAAGTACTAGAGGTCCATACCTAGTAGCTATGATTCTTTCCATTTTGGTAGGTGCTTGTGGTCCTACCATAGCTGTGATGGCTATAAGGGTACTGGAAGTCTGAATGATAGACAACTGAGGAGTGAATGATAGGACTAAAGGAGTATGAAGGATAGGAGGTGAGATTTCCTCTGGGCTTACAACAAGAGGAGAAAATAAAGAATAAGGAGCTTTATGAATATCTGAGATATTTTGTTCATTTCTAGTATTAGATGCTATACTCTCAACATGTATTTGTTCTATTACAGGATTTTATTGAAGAGATACAGAATATTGTCTAGAGCTACCTAAACCTGATGCTCCTTTCTACAATGCCTTTCTTTCTTTGATGATTTTTTTAGGGTCAAATACTGGGTCAACTTGTGGCTTCTGAGGATTTCTCTAAGTATGCCTCACAAATTGAGCCAGAACAATGAAGTGGAGTTGCCAAGAGGTTCGTCCTCTAGTAGAGTTTCTAGATAGATGATTACCAGTTAAAAAGTGCCCAAATTTTGTCTATCATCAAAGTTGGATCTATGTCATCTCCCAGGGAAGCTGAGCTTCAATCTCCTCTCCCCGACAATGGCGCCAATTATATTATTACTCCAGGAAGCTCTCCTAGGTTGTAGCCCAGAGATTCCTAGTAACATATAAATCTTCAATATCTTTCTCAGAACTATTGGAATGGATGATGGTTTGGATCAAGTCAGATGACTATTTCAACTCTGTTTTCACTCAAGACATGCATGAACACCCTCAGTTTTACAAGGATTTAGACCATTAATGCTCAATAGTTTATAGATTCAATGGATAGATGGAGAATACTGACTATACCAGCAAATTCATACGTAAACAAATATGAATGGCTAGCTACAGAAAGTAAATGAAGCTTTGAGAATCCAATTTATCAATGAAGAGATAAGATGACAATTATCTAGCTTTAGACACAGAAGAAAACATGAATAACCCATTCAAGTGAAAGCTTAGAATAGAGGGAAAGATGGGGATTGAACATATAACAGCAAAAGAAGCTTCTATTACTGGAATGAAGATGAGACACTGAGAGGAGTAGAGCTTCAAAGTCTCCAAAAGTTGAACCTTTGTTTCTTCTAAATTTTAGCCATTTATAGGCTTTTTACAATGCTCTTAGGCTTTCTGAGGCTCAAGAGGTCTTAATCTATCCCCTATGGCTTCTAACTACTTGATGCCATGACTCAACAACATGAGCTCAAAGGTCTCTTTTTCTAATAGCATAGTAACCAAATTCTGGTAATTGTGCCTCGCTGTTAGGTGGTTCACTCATGCCAGCAATGTTCCATGACCATTTTTGTTGGTTTAGTTGTGTTACGCTATGGATTTTTCCCTTTCCAGCCATTTGTCTCCTGGCCTCTATCTCCCGGCCTCTATCCACTTGAATCCCCCTTCTAGTGTAAGTAATCATTGCTTAACACAGAAAGGGGAGGTGGCCACGTGTTGACACCTAATCTTCATAATTGGGAATTTTATGTAAATAAAAGTAATTGGGAAGGTGAACAGTCATCGGGAGATGAACTGAACAATCACTCCCTATTGTATATAATAATGGGTTACCTATGGAATAATTCATCAATCAATTTTCTGCCAAACTAGAGTTACTCCTGGCCTGACATGGTATCAGAGCCAGCTCCTTGTTTACCCTTTATGTCTTTGTAACTCCTTATCTGCTCCACTACTCTCTGCCACACCTGTGCTGCGCTGACATATTCTATTTATGATTTTTTCATACGCTCAGACTCCAAACTGTTTCATATTCTCTGACCCCTGACATCTCTGTCCATAACGCGCTGCTCTTCAGTGTTTACAATGGCTTCCTTCTTTTCATTTTCTTTTCTGAAGGCTTTAGCCTTTATCATTCGCTTGTTCCTGAGCTTCCTTGCACAGCTGGCCTCGGTTTTTCTTTTTGCAATATCCTGAGGGGACTCGAAATACCTCCGGCGCTTGCACTCAGAAATGACCACCGCCCTTCTGCATCAACTGGCTCGTCCTCCCCCACAAAGACCTGGGCGTTGTAATGCTTGCCCTTGAACCACATTATATTTGCATATTCAAAGGAAGAATTCATCACCATTATTTCACCCCAACCATCGCCTTCTGCCGCCCAGCTGTATTGGACAGAAGACTTATTTTGTTGCCATTCTCACGTTGTGGCATTGGCATTGCACATCGTAGGCCCAAGCCCAGCGCCATCGCTGCCAAAGCCATCCTTGAAACCTACAAAGGACAACCGTGTGATGGGTCATCGTGGTCCACCATTGTTAAATCCAATTCAGACACAATCATGAACTCTGGAACATCTTTGGCTCCGAATGTCTCTTCCATGCGGGTGGATTCGGCTTGTTGCTGCATTGTCGCTCTGCAAATATTATTGACTGATGTGTGAATTTGAGTACTCTTCTGGATATATTTTCTTCTATTTTCAAACTATGCAAACTGAAGTGGCTTCTGTAAATCAAGAATCCTTAGACAATCTCTGTGTGGGAGACGAAAGTAGTTTGGGATTTCGAGGGAGGACGGAGCAAGTTGGCTTAGCATCAACATTTTTTGGAATATTATGCTAGAAAGATACAAAGGAGACTAAGCAGTTTGGGATGTCCAAGTAGTATATAATGTTTGAATGTATACCTGTATTGTTTTAAACTTTGAATAGTTTAAATGCATTGTCCATAAAGTTTAAATACATAACTGTATTTCTTTAAACATTGAATGGTATATGCATATTAACGTTGTCCATAACATTTTTGGTAACGCTGTTTAATGGAATGCGCCCGTCCAAGTTCTGGTATTGAACTTTTTAGTGGTATCAACAGTTTTATTGAATACTTTCGTATGTTAAAGGGGCTCTGTTGAATGCATTGAAGGGGTTTATATATGGAATATGCATTGCTGAGAGCTTGTTGAAATACCGTACACTGTGGAATGTTAACACTGTTTTATTGACTGTGTTTATAGAATCGTCCAGCTATATGTTGGATATATTATATGAGGATTTTTATAAGAATTGGAGGGATTTGAAGAAAACATAGTGCATAAAGTATTTTTTCCCTTTTGAGTACAATTTCACTGTATATCAGCACAAGTTTTTTTTTTTTTTTTCTATCAGCAGAAGTTTTTTTTTACAGAATGCATTCAATCATCTCTATGGTAGGAATAGTTCTCATTGGCAAGGAGAATTATCCTGATTGGTCCCGGATAATACAACACACCCTCATCTTCAATGAGTTGTGGAAAGGAGTGTGTGTCGGAGAAGGAGGTAGTGACCCAGAAAATCCTACCTCAAACAAAGAGCTCGCCATTTGGGAAAACAAGAACAACAAAGCTTATGCATTAATTGCAGCATCTGTAAATAAAGAGGTGAGTCGCCATATTTCATCATATTCAACTGCCTTTGAAGCTTTACAAAATCTGAAAGAACTCTATGACTCACATTCTGGCACTTGAAGTCGTCCAACTCATGATTAAACTCTTCACTCTTGAACTGCAAAATAATGATCCTCTTGCTCTTGCATCTGAAGTAAAGTCTATAATGCATGATATCAATTCCACTAAGGTTGAGTTGGATATCCCTCTTATTGCTTTCAAGGCACTTTATCCTACTTACTCCAATTATCTTGAGTCTTTGCAAGCAAATGGAAATCTCAAAGATGTGACCTTTGACTCTCTTGTGAAAAAGTTTGTTGAAAGAGAAAAAGCTTTTGGAAATAAGACAACCCCTGAGTCTTCGGAAGAGACTGTGTGCCTTGCTCATAAAGAAAAACATCCTGCTCAAGACTCTGCAAGAGGAAGAGGTGGACGAAGAGGAAGAGCAAGATATTTCAGAGGCAAGGGGGGCAGACATTCTCAAGGAGAAAAGGCAGATTTACACTGTATTCGCTGCAAAAGAAATGGATCACATGATGCATCCACATGCAAGCTACCATGGGACAAAATTGAGTAGAGAAGAAACCAACAGAAAGGTAAAACTGATGATACAGACAAAGGTAAAGCACCTGAATCTGCTCACTATGTTGAGGCACAATGTAACATTGGAGTAAATGAAGGATTTGTTTAATGCTTCACTTGCTTCTTGGAAAAATTATTAGTTACTTGATTCAGGAGCAACCTGTCACATGACTCATAGAAAAGATTCTTTTGAAGATTTCACTGACAATGTTGATGGAGTAGTATACTTTGCAAATCAGTCAAAAATCAAGTCATCAAGGCTTGGCACAATGAGGCTTAAATTGCCTGGTCTTTCAGACTTTCTTCTGGATCATGTTAAATATCTCCCACATCTCAAGAGAAACTTGTTGTCCTTGGTCCACATCCACCAGCAAGGTCACTCCATTTATACGTTTGATGGCAAGCTTGAGGTAAGAAAAGCATCTGACCACTCACTTGTCATGAGGGGAATAGAAGAAGAAAGGCTTTTCAAACTTCAAGGAACATCTTCTCATGCACAACATTTCTCATATATTTCTCATCATGAATAAGGTACACTTCCATCAAGTTTATTATGGCATGCTAGATTTGGACATTTAAACTATGTCAATGTCTGCTTATTGAAGAAAAATGGTGTTGCTGGTTTGCCTACAATTCCTAGAAAACTTAAGCAATGTGATGCTTGCATTCTAGGAAAGCATAGCAAACAGTGTTTTCATGACTCACATTCAAGAGCACATAGGAAGCTTGAACTTATTCGTTCAGATTTATGTGGTCCAATGCCTGTTTCTTCTGCAAATGGAAATAAATATATCATGACATTTATTGATGACTACACCAGAATGTGTTGGGTTTATTTATTGAAGAACAAATCTGATGCTTTTCAAACATTCAAGAATTTTCATTAATGGATTGAAAATGATGCACAATCATATATTGGGTCTATTCGCACTGATAATGGAAAAGAATATACATCAAATGAATTTGAAAACTATCTTCGACAACATGGGATCAAACATCAAACAACCGTGCCTTATAATCCCCAACAAAATGGTGTAGCTGAAAGAATGAATAGAACAATATTGAATATGGTACGATCCATGCTTTTCTTCAAAAATGTAAAGATAATGTTTTGGGTTGATGTTGTTCTATTTGCTGCATATATAAAGAATAGATGTCCATCTAATGATATAAGAAACAAGAATCCTTATGAATTGTGGTATGGACATGTTCCTTCGGTAAACCATCTCATGGTATTTGGTTCCACCTGTTATGCTTTGATACCTAAGGTACATAGAAACAAACTTGGTGCTAGAAGTCGTAAGTGTATCTTCCTGGGGTATTCAAACACCTCCAAAGCATACCACCTCTATGATGAAGTAAATAAAAAG
>APFE031377729.1:0-17745 GCA_000404065.3 Pinus taeda
TTTAATTCTTCATCCAAGGAGTGCCCATGTTACATAGTTTCAATGGACCTTGCTACATGAATAATGATAATTTAACAACCCCGGGTTAAATATCCATGTAATAAAGTTAATAAAGGTAAAATAATAACTAAGGTCATGGGACACGTATTCCAAGCTTAATGTTTGGAAAAAACATAGTGATGGGGATCACTTATGATTAATTAATGGCTATGGAAATTGGCAAAGGCAATGACAAAGGCTTTGGAAAGACATGAGGCATTAATTGGTATTTATTTATGAAAATAATGGAAAAATAGGAGAAAAGGAAGGGGAAAAGTCACAGGTTGCATGTGAGGAGGAAAATGAAGGAAAAATAATGGAAAATGAATAAAATAGAGGCATCATTGATAAAAAGGCCTCTGGGGATGAGTTCACAACCTTTTGTCAGTTTTAGCTTGGAGCTCTCTCTTTTATTTCCTCTCTCATACTCTTGGACACTTAAAATTTCTTGGAGCACCCTTAGAGGAGTATGGCATGCTTTAGATTTGGAGCAAGGAGGTAAAGGAAAAGCAATAAATTGTAAGAGGACAAGAGGATCAACAACTACAATAGGTTTTGCTTGTAGGTATCGAATTGCATGTATGATTTCCTTGCTAATTTTGGCATGCATGGAATATGCATGTGGTTTTTGTTTGTGATCAATCTTTGGCATAGAGGGTTGGTTAGATTGATAGTGGTTTTTCCTATCCTTTCCATTTCCTGGATAGCCATGGTGTTGTGGGTTTTTTTTTTATGGTTGGTGCTCATGTTCCTTTGGTTGTGGGTTGAGTTACTAGTTCTTGGAGCCTTGGTTGGACAAACACTTTGGAAGCCCTATAAAAGCTTAGGTTGAGTTACTAGTCGTGGAAGCTTTGGTTGGGAAAATGCTCTAAAGCCCTCGGTGGGTTGAGTTACTAGTCCTGAAATATTTGGTTGGACAAACCTCTAGAGCCCAATGGTAGTTTTGGGTTGAGTTACTAGTCCTAGAAGAAGGGTTGGAACAAACACTTTGGAGCCCTGGATAACTTGGATATAGACCGATCTGGTGATGGTTAGTGATATATGACTATGAGATGGAATCACTAGTTTAGGGTTGAGGTGGTTTGGTCTCTGGAGGCCCTGGTTTTGTTTTCTTGATTTATTCCATGAGATACCACATTCATGCTTGGAATATGGCATTGGGGTGATTAGTTGAAAGAGAGATTTGGTTCAGGCCAATCTGTGGTTAGGTGGTACGTGGAAGTCCCTTAATTGGTTGGATTTGCATATGTTAATAAGAGCTCTTTCCTCTTATGTTTTTTGTGTAAATGTACTTGTTATTATATGGTTTTGATGGCTACTCTATTGTTGTTATTTATCTGGTTATATGTTGGTTATACGTATGGTTTTATGACAACCTTGAATTGTGGCTCTCATCATGTTTTGGTTAGTAGATGAAATGTTAATGAATGAATGACCTACTAGATGTTATTGCAACTATTATGAGAGGGAACCTGACCTTTTTGACGTTTCTCAAATAAGTATGAGGTCCCTATGTTCAGATGTGTTTTTGTGACCTATACATTTCATGTCCATGATGTGTTTAATGAAATGTCTGTCATGGTTAAGATGAGTGAGGTCAGGTCTTTGTTCAATTTTTGCATTAGAGGCATTTTTTTCTTGTTATTTATCATTGATGAGAATTTCATTAAGTTCTAGCCATAGGTCTTAGTCCTAGCCCTAAAAAAGTGGCTCAAAATTCGAGGTCATTGGCACAGAACTACCAAAAAATGACTGCAGTCGCATGGAGGCCTTGTTGTCCTAGAAATTGTAGGTTTTTAGTCACATGTAGGGATTGTCATGGGAGTGACTATGGGTTTAGTTAAGTCAAAATAAAATTTAACTCAAGGGTTGGGCACCTGGAGTGATTGGTTAGCCTCTAGGGTTCCTATAGCTCGTGAGGAAGGTTAGTTTTGTTTTACTTTGTTGATTCCACTTCCTTGATTGTACTTTGGGAATTGAATCATATCTTAGTAACCTTCGTCACATGTTTATCCCGGTGGATGAGTTAACTTGGGTAAATGTGGGAGGAGGGGTGTTATAGATTGGTATCAGAAGATGGTTCAACCCTTGGACTGGATGGGTGGAATGTGTTTGTCACGCATACAGGTCGGTTTCATATGTGTTTATTATGCTTGTGGTCTAAATGTTTGTTATGTATGCATGGTGGTAGTCATGGTTATAGTTGTGTTTGCATGTAGAATTTGATGATGTTATTGTTGGGATGTGTTTGTTGTGAATGTATGGCAACTGTATATGCATTGGTTATGCATGTCAATGTCTATACGTTTTTGTGCATGCATTATGTCTAGTTGGTGTTGTAGTTGTGACATCATGCATGTTAATTGGATGATGATTGAGATGATGTCTATATAATGTTATGATTATGATTATACATGTATTGTGCTAATTTATTTGATCTTGTAGATAAGATATCCTCCCCTAAACTATACTAAAGTATGTGGGTTATATTTATGTGGTTTAGCTAACATGATATGCTTGTAGGAAGAAGAAGATCAAAGATGACTAGAAAAATGGTAGACTACAATTCACGAGACTCTCCCTATAGATCAGATGAGTAGCATGGTGATGGGTACTCTCCTGACATAGAAAACACTTTAAGAAGTTTGAAGGGATAAACAAGGAGTTTCAAAGCAAGTAATGACAGAATCATTCAGTCACAAGAGAGACATGCCAGCGCACAGGAGAATCAAGTAGAGGTTAATGCAGTCATCCTTCAGAGCTTGTAATACTTGTAGAGATATGGACCACTTAGGATCAATCATGGATAGGGGGACAAGACTAATGAAGAATATGGTAACAAATTTCGTGGTGGGCACATTTCAGATACAAATGACACGGTTAGAGATGGCAGGTTCTTGGATACACCAAATAGACGAGGTAGTGGACATGGGCTTTACTCTAGTTCTAGTTTATAAAGGTACCATGGTCATCATCACTATTGTCCTTACAAGAGGAGTGACAATGGATATTTTCCAGATGAGTTCAAGAAATAAAAGCCACCTACATTTGATGGAGAAATGAAGAATTGACAAGATGTAGAAGCGTGATTGCTCGGTATGAATAAGTTCTTGAGATTGCAGGATTACTCAGAGAACATGAAGGCCAAAATAGTTACGTTCAATCTTAGGGACAGGATCTATGTGCCAGACAACATCAACCTCAAGAAGATTATCTTGAGAGAATTTCATGCTAAGTCATATTCAGGTCACCTAGGATATCATAAGACATTGACAACGGTGAAGAAGTTTGTTCAGCATCGCAATGAGAAATTTGTCAGGAGGCTCAAGAAGTCATTATATGGACTGAAGCAGTCGCCTCGGCAGTGGTGGTATAAGAAGTTTGATTCTTTCATGTTGAGTCAGAAATATGTTAGAAGTGAATATGATCATTGTGTTTATTTTAAGCAATTTAAAAATGGCATATTCATTATCTTAGTATTGTATGTTGACGATATGCTTTTAGCAAGCAAAAGCGTAGAAGAAATCAACAGGTTGAAGGCTCAGATGGCAAGGACATTTGATATGAAAGATCTAGGAGCAACAAGACAAATTTTGGGCATGGAGATTTTTAGAGATAGGAGCAATGGTAAGCTATGGCTATCACAACAGAAGTATATTGAGAAAATACTTTTGAGATTTGGTACGAATAATGTGAAGCCTGTGTCAGTCCCTTTCGCTTCCCATTTCAAGCTTTCTTAGAGTTTATGTCCTAATACAGATGAAGAAAAGGATTATATGTCTCGAATTCCATATGCCAAAGTAGTAGGATGTTTAATGCATGCGATGGTTTGTACTCGACCAGATATTTCACATGCAGTTGGGGTTGTCAGCAGGTATATGGAAAATTCGGGTAAAGAACACTGGTCAACAGTGAAATGGGTGCTTCGGTATTTGAGAGGCACAAGTAGTTATTGTATCACTTACAATAAGAGTAGTGAATTTGTTTGCGGATATGTTGATTCCGATTTTGTAGGTGATTTGGATAAGAGAAGGTCAACTTCAGGGTATGTCTTTACTCTTGCAGGTGGAGCTATCAGCTGGATTTCAAAGCTACAGAACATTGTTGCTTTATCCACTACTGAAGCAGAATACATTGCTGCTTCTCATGCTTGCAAAGAAGCGATTTGGTTGAAAGGTTTGTTTGGTGAATTTGGTAGGTTGCAGGACAACATCAAGTTATTTTGTGATAGTAGAAGTGCAATACATTTGGCTAAGAATCCGGCCTATCATAGTAAATCAAAGCATATACCGATCAAGTACCATTTTGTAAGACAAGTTATCACTGAAAGGGGAGTCTCTCTTGAAAAGGTGCATACAAAGGAGAATTGTGCATACATGTTCACGAAACCAGTTTTGTTAGAGAAGCTACGTTGGTGTTTGGCTTCTCTTGGCTTGCAGAAAAGATAAAATAATAAACAAACAGGGTATCAGGCTAATTGTTGTCAAGGTGGAGATTGTTGAGATTTTCTGTTTCATTAAAATAGGCAAAAATCTCAGTGTGTGACAACAATAGAAATTTGTTGCTAGTTTGTTGGGAGAGAGTTCATGCATCCTATATTTGATGTGAGAGGATTTATGAGGCAGTTAGATTCTCTTAGCTATAAAACAGGTATCCATATGGATTGTTTTGGGTGAGAGAGTTTGTGAGGAACTTGATTGATTTTGTAATCTCATGTTTGATTAATAAAGATTGCCGATGCCTATGTTTGGTGGACGTAGCCTAGATTGGTTGGGTGAACCACGTTAATTTTTTGTGTCTTCTGTGCATGATTTAATTGCTGTGTATATATTTGTTTGGTTGCTGCACACCTTGCCTCTAACACGAAAATCGATAGTCGTTGTACACTTTGCCTGCCTTCTTTTCTTGCCAAAACAACAGACTTCAAGTTTTGGTTATAGATACGGGAACCATGTTGTACCTGTAATCTTTGCCATTGCATGTATGATGATCATCCATACCAACGTCCCATCTCTCTCCAAAAAGTCGCATCCACGAATCTGCGATGAAATCTCGGTGTTCATTTGGGAGAATGTATTAATGTCGTCGTCTTAAAAGCGGTGTCCTCTTTTGGAATACCAAACAAAACAAAACAAAATCTCATCGAATGGTTCGTAGCAGAAGTTTGGATAAACAAAATTTCAGTGACATGGAACAAATGGAAGTCCTCATTCTGCATTTTGTGATTTAACAATGGGGTGAACAATATCTCAACATCAAGGGAATGTGTAATTGATATCAGACGGACATGGATGCTAGCGTTAAATTCTTTTCCAAACCCTTTCAATTGATACGTTGGAATCATGTACTTCTCAAATTAGTTCCTTCGAAGCTTAAATTTAAATTACATGTTTTTATTCTCAATTTTGACGGTGACACTTCATTTTACTCACTCATTTAAAGTGTTTATTGTTGTGTTAAGAGACATTCTATAATTCAGTATAGAGAAGTGTAGATTTTAGATGTAATGTAAGAAATATAATCAATAAATATATAAAAAAATTAATACTTACAATATAATAATATAACAATAAGGTCTACAATTATGAAAACTAGGGATTGACATCGACAACAATCATGGTTGCGTCAGGGGGATTCGGGTAGCCCCTCTTTCAGTGCAACGACGTCACTAGGAAAGGGAAGGAGATGGAAGTCTCTTAATTCACCAAACTAACAAATCAAAGTGTGTTCAAGAAACCCTCATCAACCCATTCGGGAGATGGAGGGACAAAAAGGGCACTGAGCACCAACAAGGCAACAAAACCGTGGGTACAAGAGGGAAAAATTCTGCTCAATCATCCACAACAAACTCTTGCAAGCCAAAAACCACAAAGATTCCAACTCTAGAGATAGAAGACATTGAGTTAGTTGCTTACAAAGAATACATGTAGGAGCAAGCCATCATCTGTAATTTCATGGAGCTTTGGCACTCGAAAAAAGTGTTGACATGGTGGATACAACAAAAATGGTGCCCCAAGGGAGGCATCAAGATCCAACGTGGATCCAAGGGTTTCTTCACAATAACCTTTGATTTGCTAGAAGACCGTGATAGCCTCTTTAGAGGAGGGCCTTATTTCTTCAACTCAGCATGTCATACATGCGGTACTAGAAGGAAAATTTCAACTCAGGGAAGGAAGATTTCAAGAGAGTGTCGATCTGGATCAAACTCCATTCCCTACCAGCAGATTAATGGGCACCCTCAGTATAAAGAGGAATATGCAACAAGTTTGGGGAGTACATCAAAATTTCATAGGGAACTTGATTAGGGAATCACGTCTCTTATGCAATAATTTGTGTTTATATGAATCTTTGAAGAGCCCTTTTACAAGAAATAAAACTCGTTTTCTGAGATGAGGCATGGACGCAAAATATAGGCTAGGAGCATATTGCCTCTTGTTGCCAAAAATTCCATGAGAATGGGCATCTCTATCAAGATTGCCCTCAGAACACTCTGCCACCATCCAATCCCCAACCACAACAAGGCATGGATAATCAAGGGTTTATTAGGGTGATCCCCAGAAACAAACAAGTTAAGAAGAATCAACATAAACATACCTCATCAAGCCAAGATAATAGGAATAAATTCGATACATTGGGGTAAGGCCCAAAAAATTAAGAAAAGGAAAATTTCGAATAGGAAATCAGGAATTTCAGTGAAGCATAAACTCAACCCATCTCTTGGGAGGGGGAGCCAATCCTTACCAAAACCTTAGCTCCAACACGTTGGGAATGGAGGATGTTGAAATTGAGCAAGGGGATGACAAAGTATTAAATAAGGAACAGTCCATTGAAATGGTCTTGGGACACAAGGACTTCAACAAAATAGCTAAGGTGTGGGAGAAGAACGGGATGGAGGCCATACCAGAGGAATATCTATAGAAAATAGAGGCGACCTACCTCTATCAAGAGGAACTAAAGCAATTCATAGAAAAACAGAAGCGTGAAGATCTCAATCAAATTGGCATTAAGTCCAATATTTCGGTAGATCAATACAACCCTAAGGGATCAGGACAAAAGTGCTAAAAGAAACCAACCATCCAAATACTACAAGATCTTGGGGCACGACTAATAAACGAAGGCAACGTAAGAGCCCTAGTCGTAACTCACAAATTTTCTAAGATAATCTCATGGAATATAAGAGGTCTTAATGGACCCACAAAAAAGAGACTCCTAAAACGAAATATTATGATCAATAAGATATCAATTGTTTTCCTCCGAGAAAAAAAAGTGGGTTTTGATACAATTCCCTCCTTACACAAGAAATTTTGGAAGGTTTGTGGGAATTTTTCCAATGTTGCATGAGGAATAACATGAGGTCAAATTATCCTTTGGAATTAAAAGTTGATGAATCTAAAAACAACAATATCTACACCTAATATTTTATATGTTGTTTTTCAACTCATCGGGTCTATTGAAACCCTATGTCATTAACATCTATGGACCTAACTGAGCAGAGGAAAAGATCAAGATGCTAGAAACCCTAATGAAAATGCAAGAAGCTCGCCCAAGTACCCATAGGATCATGGGGGTGACTTCAATATGATCACTAACTTGAATGAGAAAAAAGGGCCCTCAAAAAATTAGACAAAGATGTGGAGGCCTTCAAAGAAACCATAAACAGTTTGGAAATGGTGGATGTGGAAACCCAGAATGGAATCTTCACCTAGAACAACAAGAGAGGAGGAGAGAGGAAAATTGCCTCAAGATTGAATTTTTTTCTCATCTCAGAATACATCCTCTTAGCTAACTATGAAATTGAAGGAATAATCCTCCCTCATGCAGGTTCATATCACTGGCCAATAATGTTGGATATTCAACTACTTGGTGGTGAGCCTTGGTATTGCACCAAGAGTGATGCAACTCCTAGAGACTCCTCAACTCCATTTATCAATCGAGAGTTCATACAAACTTCAAGGTGACAGTGTTGTATACACAGTAGATGGAATTCTACTCATGCCACCTTCAACTAGGTCATTTCATCATTATGGTTCCAAGACCATTCTTCTACTAAATTAAGGGGAATTAACCACTGAAATTACAATTCAAAATCTAGCCCTAGTGTATAAAATGTAAATTCTTCTCAAATCCAACTTGTAAAAGTTGCCCACTTGTACATGCTACTAAATCAATTCATGAAAAAAACACAAGAGTTATGCTACCCGTAGAAAGGAAACTACACTAATTGCAATCAATCATCTAGCTATCAAAGTCACTCGGAAAAAAAAAAATAAATAAATAAAATAAAATAAATTAAATAAAAATTATTCTACCAACTTCACAACTCAAGAATTCATCCATCATTTATCTAATTCACACTTGCAAATTAAGTAATGTTGTAATTACCAAATCTATGATGAAGGAACTAATGTTATTTTGTCTTGCAGTGAAGGAAAAGGAATGGAGAGAATGACCTAGTTGGTACCTCTGATCATGGAGTCCAAGCTGCGGGGTCAACTTAAGCCTAAACTAAGCTAAACTGGCATTATAGGTCAAAACAAGCGCAAAACAGGCTATTACAGGCGTGCTACAGGAAGTTGCTACAAGATTCTTGTATTGTTATAGGAAGTCCTGAAATGCTACATGAAGTTTGTTGAGAGGGTTTGAAGGGTAAGGATGATGGGATAAAGTGATGGAAAGATTGATGAAGGTTGTGGGGGATGGATGGGAGGTGACCAACACCCCTAGCCAAGCTCAACACTTCAGGAAGTCCAACTTTGGTTTAAGAGGGATGCTCATGTGACAAAAAAAATAGAGATCATGACAATAGTTGGGAGTCGTCAAAAGAGAGTGGATAAGCCCTGGATGGAGATGGTGAAAATGGTCTCTTTCCTGCAGGTCCAACAATCCTGTAACATCACATGCACTTGTTCTTCTTTTCATTTGTAAAATATTATAACCAATGGTGGAAAAGATGAGTTGAATTTGAAAACTATCTAACTGATGCTAAAAACCCTGATCTATGCTATGGATTCACTTCTAATCTACAACAACCATATGTGAAACAAAATAACTAATGTAAATCCTTTTCCAAGAAATCATCACATAATGCTTTTGGGTTGTGAGTGTGGATTCCTCTAGTCAGGCTCCCATGAGAGAGATGAGATAGAGGCACAATAATAGGCTTTTTGAGGAATTATATTCTACTAAAATGCAGCAACTAATAAACATTCTAAGCTAAAGCAGAATATCAATATACAAGAGGGACCTAAGCTACTAGGGTTGGGCCTAACCCAAGAGCCTTAGTTCTTCGAACTAACTCAGTGACGGATCAATACGAAACTTCTCATTATCATTGTAGAAATGTCAAATACATCACATAATAATTCAAAAATAGTAGTCACAAGTGCTTGAGCTTAATAGCTTCTTAGTTGCAACCAAAATTCGAATCCTAATGAGTTCCTTGGCATGTTTATTTATACAACAGGGTAGCTACCAATAGGGTAGATCTTTCTTGAACTGCACTGGCTTGGATGCCAATGACCTCGTCCTTCTTGGCTATCAATGACTCTGAGTTGATGAGAGACAAAATGGTGATCTTGGTTGATTGAAGGAGTTTATGAGGTAGATAACCTCACTGAATCTCTCCCTATTGATCTAGGCCACATGACAACAACACATCTTTTATCCTCCTCACTAAGCATAATATAACAAAAATTGTAAATAAATGTGAGAAAGAGATAATTCTAAACCTAGAGGATGGCATTATGACCCTTGTGATATACCTACTGATGAGCCTCATCATCACCCCCCTATTGAAGTTGTTGCTTATCCTTTGATCCACTCAGTCATCTATGTCCATGTCTTTCATTGCCCTGGTGGCCTCTCTGACATCCCAAGGCTCTTCAGATGGTGTGCCTTATTGAGGATAGAAGCATGCTTCCCTTTCTATGTTTGTCCACTGCTTGCTCTCCTCTTCCTCATCCCTTCCTTCCTGTAGACCTAACAACAAAGGTGGACTAAAATTGAGTCCAATCCAGTTGATTTTTAATCTTTGCATGATTTTTTCGTACAAGGGTGTCCTTTCCAATGCATTCCTCAACCTTTCAAGAGAGTGATATTCCTTGATTTGGAGACTATGGGGTAAGGCATTCCATATTCTCTGGCATGCTTGTTGGCTTTCTGTTCCTAACAGCTTGAACATGTCTTCAAAATGTGAGATGGCCTGCTCTTGGGTGGCAAGGTATCTAGGTGCAAGATTAGCATCATTGGAGATGATGTTATGATTACGAATTATAGCCATTGGTCTTATCTGCTTTTCCCTAATATATAGTGATTCTTTTTCTTCCCTTGCCATTACTTTATTTACCTCCTCAACTTTGTCCTCCTCATCAGTCGTCCAAGATGCTAGGGCCATTAGTTGCAGGTCCCCCAACTTTGCATTGGGGCCCCAAACATTCATATAAGTCAAAGTGAGTTTATGTATGTAGAACTTAACCAATTTTGCTCTACCTTCTATGCTACTTTGGTCACAGAATTCAATAAATTGTTTATAGTCTTGAAATGGCACAGATCCATGTTGTGTTAGGGCCTTGATTTGGAATTGCATCCACTACTCTTTGAGAAAGAGTGCATAAGACCTGAATGGTTGTCTGCATTGCAATGCCTGCATGGAGAGGCTTGCCATTGTGGCCAATCAGGTTTCCTTCTCCTTCATCTTTTCCCTCAACCACCTTTTTAATGCATGTAGTTGTTCACTCATTGTGGTCTCTCTTTCTCTTAGCTCACTTAGCTCTTTGCCCATTTCAAGGACCTTTTCTTCCACGAGACCCACATCTTGCACCTTTTTGGACTTAACGATCTACATCCGTCTATGGGTTCTTCCTCTTTCTGCTTCAAGTTCAAAGAAAAGTGGGATTACAAATTTTTGGGGAATAATTCTTCCTCCTCCAATGAATTTGTAATAGGAACTCAATTTAGGTTGTGGACTAGGCTCTTGTAGCTTTGGAATTTCCTTCTCAAATGTTTTTGGGGAAGTTCCCCCCTACTGTAGTTGTTGTGATACCTTCTACCCTTCATGTAGCACCTTCTGTTCTTCCTGAAACACTTTCTGTTCTTCCTGTAGCACTTTCTGTTTTTCCTATAGCATGCTCGGTTTTTCGTGTAGCTTCCCTTTTCCCTTTTGTTGGAGGGTGTCAGGTGTCTTGGGTTGTTTAAAGGAGGTTGATCTAGTGGTGGGCCTCCTTACATATGCTATAAGAGTCTTTGAGATGTTCTCTAGAGAGGTGACCTCCTCAAGTTTCCTTTCAGTGGGCCCTACCTCATTTTTTGTACTTGGGGACTCTTCAATTGTGATAGGGGCCTTTGTGGGAATTTGAGACCTTGTTTAATCCTGGTGTTTTTCCTGGTTTTAAAGTAGAGGGCAGTTTGGCTTTGCCTTTTCTTTTTGGGTTTGACTAGTGTGCTCAAGGTAGCTAAGGTGGCAACTACCTCTTTTTCATTGGGTCCTGGAGACAAACTTGTTTTCTCTGGGGATACCCCCTCTTCTCTAGATTCAATAGCTTTCTCAGGGCTTGGTTTTTCCTGTTGCTCCTCTTCTTCTTCTTCATCTTGCTCTTTCTCTACTTTTGCCTCGGGGTCTTCCTCTGTTTTCTCTCCCTCTGTCTCACTTTCCTCTTCTTCCTTTGCCTCTTCTTCTTCTTCTTCTTCTTTTGCCTCTGCCACCAATAACAATCTGGATTAGGCTAAGATTTAAGCAATCTACACAAAGAGCTTAAACAACTTGGCAAGTGTCTAAGGCATGATAGAAGTGGATTAGAACTATTGCATGTTATAAAAGAGAAATGTATTAGGTAGATCCATGAATGTTTCAAGAGTTAGAGTGCAAATATTGTGATTATAAACAATAACATGGAATATTTGTATATTTGTAAAAGAGTAACTAGTAGAATGACAAACTCCATTATTATACACTTGTAACATTCTTCTTACCAAAAAACACATTAAAATATCATTCGAATACTTTAAAACTAGTTAAAAATGTGATAATGATGAAATTACATTAATACAATACTAAAAAATATAACTTAATACATAACTATAACAAAATAGTTAACTATAACAATACTTATAATAAGCCCAACCTAATTGTAATAAAATTAGGTTGATCCAATTTCTATAACCAAGACAAGACCATGCCACACATTTCAATAAAGAAAAATAGAGATTTTCAACTACAAGCGTGGTAGGTACCAAAGTTATGGTTATTAGTAAATAATGTAACGGCAATTAAAGACATCTACCTCCTTCTATGTATCATTTTTCCATTTTATTTCATGCCATGGAGGACGAGAATGTAGCCGTAGGATTAGCGATGGGACCAGTTTTAATCGCCGAGGGCGCGCATCTTGGCATGAATGTTATTAGTTTTGTTTTTATTTATTTGAAATTTTTGATCACATAAAATATATATTTTATTAATATTGAATAAGTGGTTGTTTATAATGAGATTTTTTGAAAAAAAATTTGGTGGGTTTTTCCGGTCAAAATCCAGCAGTAATTTATTGGAATCACATGTTTGATAGCTAGTTTCTGCACAATCAAAGCGTCTCAAAGGTTTTCCAGGGTGCTGAATCCAAATATATATTTAAAAAACCATTTTAACTACAACAAATCAAGATTTAACCTCAATTTCTTCCGCCGAATTCATCACAAAAATCTCCAAAATCACATTATAGACAACTCCATTAAATAATACCACTTGTTAGTATTGCCCAAATATATTAGTGCAATATTATCATCGGGCAAGCTGCTATGTGGGCTGCAGGGGTGTTGTAGGTCCATGCAGAAGATGGAAATACGCCTCCTATATTCCCACGCTTGCGCCTGCTATTTCGGGCAACTCGCCATGACTGCTATTCGTTTTGTTTTTATATATTTGAAGGTTTGATGTATAGAATATATTTTATTAATATTGAATAATGCCACTTGTTCGTATTGCCCAAATATATCAGTGCAATACTCTCATCGGGCAAGCTGCCTTATGTGGGCTCCAGGAATGTTGTAGGTCCATGCATCGTTATTATCGGCGGGTCCAAGATAACATCAACCCCAACCACCATTTTCTTTTTAAATGACATGGCCAGCTGGTGATTTCAGGTCGATGCAAAAAGCAATTGCAAATTGCCATAACACGTCTCTTCTCATCGTCATCTATTTAACCTCCCTTTTGGCAGGTGGTAACCGTCCTCCACTGGTTAACCCACCGGTTTGACATTACCCAAAATTTTACTTATGGTGGCGGTCTTAACTAAGACTTATACTATCTATTCATTTCATATCTCGATATCTTCATTCCAAATCTCCATAAATTTCATGTGTCGACAAATTTTGAGATCATGAGCTTTCAGCATTTCCAATTCTCTGCAGATTCTTCAGCTTCTATACTTTGGATTGCTTATTGCTAATTATAATCTATATCAAAGATCAGCATGATTCTTATCACAAAATTCTTCTAAGCCCAGGTCACTTCGGCGCTCACTTACAGAGCTCGATCACTTCGGCGCCCACTTTATCACTAAATTCTTCTAAGCACAGATCACTTCGGCCCTCACTTAAAGAGCTCAAAATCTTTGATATAGATTATTATTAGCAATAACCAATTCAGAGTATAGAACCTGAAGGAATCTGCAGAGAATTGGCAATGCGGAAAGCTTATGATCTCAAACTCTAGCACTAGCGAATCCCATAGCCAGTCTAAAGAGGTGTGGGAAAATAATGGAAATTTGGGTAGAAATTTTTGCAAATATTGATTATAATTTTAATATTGAATTTTTTTTAGAAATCAAGATAAAAATGTTAGGAAATTTTAGTCATAGTTTTAATACTGAAAATTTTGAGTGACAAAAGTTTTTATAGATATTAAATTTATTTATATTATCGAAAGCTTAATTCAAACACTCTATAAATTAAACCATCAGGAAAAATTTGACAAATCAGACAATCAGAAAAAATTGACGAATCATTACACGACGCCAATGTCATATCTAAGCCCGCGCTTGTGAGCAAATTACGATCGTCTATTCCAGATGGCCAAAAGGTTAAAGTGCGACTTTAAAAGCATGGCCAGGAAACCAACCACTGCCACGAATAGGGTATCAACTGAAAAAAAAAACCAACGCCCTATTACGCAGCTTTTCAACAATCCTAAACACAACTTGAAAAAGTTGAAATGAGAAGTGGGCTACTTTTATGTCGACTGCAACAAAATCCCGAAATCCCGGGACTGGAGGAAATTTTGAATGCTAATGATTCAGAAGTACGCAGACACTTTGGATTAATCATACATAGATCGACTTCGAATGTCTTTCCACTTTGGTAAAATTTACACTGCCGGTGCCATCAATGTCCAACAAGTTACAGAATCTTAACACATCACAACCTCGTACTACTTAGTTACGGCCTTTATAATAAAAAAAATACAGTCTGATCTGCTATACCCCACGGTTATAAATGTTTTCGATATGCAGACATTAACCACAGCGCTGTTTAAACTTTTCTACAATAACTTGTGTTCGGCCGCTTTTACAGGGAAAAGGATTCACTTATAGTCTCTGCTCAACTCTCCGATGACAGGAAAATCAGTAGAGTAAGCAATCCCTTTCTATTACAACCAGAAATAGCCAGATGCATTGGAAAGACAGGCTAGGGTCCTCGTTCGTTATAGTTTTACAGTCAAACCATCTAATTTTGTATATGTAATTGCCAAATATTAACATCTTCAATAACAAACCAGATTAATTCTGAAATAAATATAAACCCAATTTAACAATAGTATATAAGAATTTGTTCTGTTATTGAGGCACCATTAATCTCCCATTCTATGTTAAAAAGCTATTAGATCATATTTGAAGAGCATGATCGTGAGAAAGAATCATACAAAATGCACATAAACTGTAGCTTCTGCAAGAAGTATTGACCAGGCAATTTCTTTGTAGCATACAGCTTACAAAATAATGGTACAGGGAATCACCTTGTTGAGATTCAAGTCTGAATCTGAAAAAATTTGAACATCTGGTTCTAGTATTTCACTGGCAAGAGACCTCATTAGATCCATAGCTAATAGCAGCAAGGCTCAAATCCGACATGTTGGTTGCCCATCTTTTAGGTCCTGCTGAGCCTTCAATGTTGTAAGCATAAGAAGCCATAGTTGAACCTTCACAATCCCGTGCCCTATCCATTCTCATTGTCCTCTGCAACACTATGAGACTCGAAAATGTAGAAAAGCTGTTGCCCACAAATGTATCAGCCTGCAGGCATACTTCATAATCAATTGCAGATTGAATGAGATAGGGATACTTTGAGTAAATATCCAGCACACCCAATTTCTTTTTTTCATAGGGGTTTAAGAAGCCACTCCATCCCTCTAACAGCGCCCTGTCCTCTAAAAGATCATCGGCAACAGCCAGATAAACAACAGAGGGCTTCTCCAGTCCAGGAATGTTAGCAACCCTCTTCATTATTTCCTCCTTACTACTGCAAATTCTCAAGTTTTTGCCATTTCTAGCTTTGGACCTCATCTCAAGCTTCTTGCAATGAATCATCCAGTCTTTCTCGATTCTCATATGAACCGCCACATATTTGGGTTGAAACATAAATGGGCTCATTCTGATTTTATTCTGATCAATTCCAGTTGGAGAGCTCAAGCGCCTGAGCTTGAATACAACTCTGGAAACTTCCGCTGACAAATTATGGACGAGAACCAGACATTCAAAGACTCTGGCATAATCAAGAACAGGCCAATGGTCGTGCCAAAGAAAAGGGTGTTTACCCTCCAATTTAATAACGGTATGCCGATCGCTTTCAGGGGTTTTGCAATGTTCCAGCTGTGCCATATCCCTTTCCACGGTCCACCGCCGCCCACTCCCCTTAGCCACAACGAAATCATCGGAAAAATTACGGGAATTCATGCTGCTTATGCTAACGAAGCCGTTGCAGAGTGAATTGAAACGGTGGAGCGAGAAGAGGCTATCGAATCCGAGGGGCTCCAAAAGGTCGGTCTCTTTGTAGAAAAGCGAGGCGCTGAGGTTGGGCATGAGGAGAGTCCGGTTCAATTTTCTGGCCGTCAAGGCCGCCCTGGCGAGGGCGATCTTCTGATTGTTGAGACCCCATACGATCTGCGGAACTTCCAGAAACTTGTCATCTCTAACACCCGCCTCCGGCACGATGAATCTGGAAGAGGTGGGATCCGGCGTCCATTGATGGTATACGCGATTTATGTCTCTGAGCTGCGCAAGAATGAAAAATCTGGAAAGGAGCAGACATGAAAACAACAAGAGAACCCATGTAACCCATCTGTAAATCATGATTCCCATGAACCCCGCCGTATCCCCCATAGCGGAAGACCTCTCCTCCGTCGTCGGAGCTGCATTTGTCTTGCAACTAGTTTTCGCTTTGATTTTGTTTATGTGGTTTACCCTCGAATTCATGGACGGAGGCGCAAGTGTGGGGGTATGGCAGACATGAATCCCACCAGAAAATGCCTACTAGCTGTTTCAGCCTACGAAGAATACAAGGCATCACTCATCGTAATCGCAACCCTGGTGAATATACATCGTTGTATTTCTGGCCTCTTATACGAACGTGCAATAGTATATTTCTCCGTAATATGTAAACTTCATTTTCATGTTTTTAACTACTTCCATGGAATTGTGTATTAATATTTTCTCTCATGTTTTTTTGACTTTTCACTTATTATTATCCAGATAGGGAATATTGAATCATAAATAAATGAAGTGTGGGAAGTTTTAAATAGAAAATAATTTTAAAAGGTGATTTTTTTTTTTTTTTAAATAATAAATTAATTAAAATTTAATTATTTAATAAATAAAGTAAAAGTAAAAAAGAGAAATAATTAATTATTATTTGAATTTGATATTTTTTTTATAATTTTATGATATTTTCTATTTCTTTTCAAATTTGAATTTAATTTAAAAAAAAATTATTAATTTATATTTTATAAATAATTAATAATAATATTGAAAAAATATAAAACTTTAAAATAGAAATTTATTTTTCTTAGAATAAAAACATTAAATTAATAACCCAATACCCACATGTATTTAGCAAAAGTGAAATATTAGTCCTAATTAACTATTATTCTAGTTGACTTAACTTTATTTCAATAATAAATCTAACCAACCTGCATTCTTGCAGGGGCTAAACTTTATTTCAATAATAAAACTAACCAACCTGCATTCTTGCAGGGGCCACTATTTGCCCACTAAGTTATAATGACTTCTATCTTGCTAAATTTAATAAAAATTATATTAAAAATTTAATTTAATTTCCTGTTAAATTTGTAAAATTCACTCTAACTCATTGAAAAAAACAATTATTTTTATAAATATTATTAAAAAAAATAATAAATTATATTAATTTAATACTTATTAATTTATTCATTAAAAATATATTTTTTTATGTTTAAGTCCAACATGATCTGAGGAAGAAACCTAATCCAACTCAACAGCAAAAAGCAAAAGCACATGTGAGTGGGCTCCAATAAATTATAGACGGAAACAGGTTAAAAGCTTTCATATATCGTAATTTATAACTAAAGTCGTTTTCAGACTCCAAATTTCAAGACTAATGGAGCAATAAGCCATGGAACTCATGGGGCGAAGGATGGGCTGTGGTTCTCAATTTTTTTTTATATGTTAATTGATTTTTAAG